>JARJDW010002019.1:0-44162 GCA_030264715.1 Adinopsis sp. GC000173
ATGAAGTTATTACATTTTTTATTGTATATGCAAGTAAGTGTGGGAAATATATGTTTGAATCAGAATTAAAAACGCAGTGCAATTAGTGGAGTGTAATTTAGCTTGTTTAGTACAAAATACTATTTACGAAATGATATTGTAATTGATTTTATTCCAAATGTACAACGCATATAAATATTTTCATTGCTAATAACGTGGAAAATTGATTGGTTTAGAAAATATCGTTAATGCTTTGGTAATATTGCATAATAAAAACCAATAAAATGTGTTTATAAATAGTCGTTACACGCCAGAAAAATGTAGGCATGCGAAAAAACCGCAAAATACGTAAGATTTGATAAACCTGGCGAGCATCTCAATAAATAACAATAATAAAACGGCAAAACCAAGAACAGCAACAATAACAACAACAACAAGAAGAACAACAGCAGCAGTAGAAACGTCCTTTGTTGTAAAGCAGCACATTATCATCATCATCATCATCAATATAATAAGACAAGAAGCAACACGTGTGCGCGGGGTATCTGATCATAAAAAGATAAATCATATTTTTCTCACCTCTAAATAAATAAGCCGCCAGCATCATGTCCCTAATTTGTGGCACGAGGATGGTCGAGTTTTGCACCTGCAGCCCTACGGAGAGCGGCATCATCGCAGGTAACTGAGGCATTATAATGTCAGAGTGCGTGCAACTTGACACGCCTAATTTCTGATGATCGATCTCGCATAATTTGCACGGTATTTGTATCTTCATCTTTCGCATCGCGATTTTTTCAAGTAATCCTCTGGTTTGAAGGTATAGGTATAACTTATTCCAAATATCAAAAATAGATGCACTTCTTATAATAACGACTAATATATCACAATTTTTTTTAAAAACATCACTCACACAAGATAAAACTAGTAGGTATTTATTATTACTTATCGCAAATATAAAAATCACACTGATTAGGCACGCAAATGATTTTCATGATCATTGTCGCATAAAATCACATTTGAGTGTGGTCGCAGTTTTAAATTAACGGCGAACGCAACAACAACAACAAGTAGAAAAAAAAGTAGAATACAAAACGAAAAATTTATTGTATGTGTAGTTGTAGTTTTAATTTTTCCAACGAATCGTTCGTTTAATTGTGCGAGCACGTGAAGTATTCAACGCACTCAGACCGCACATATCTCCGCTATTTTGATTGCCCTTAATGCATCCCCATATACACACACACAAACACGATGCACCGCAACGATGACAACAACAGCAACAACACAACAACAAAAAACAAATATGTAGATTGATGAAAGTTGCTTCGGTTCGGTCCAAGTTTGCACACAGGAGGCAAACTTTTGCGCGCCGCGGCGCTTTCCACAACAACGTCGACGACACGCTCCTACGTTATTTTTACGCGCACATAATCGTGTATTTTGTGTGTTTGTATGTTTTTTGAGGGAAAAACGTCAACGAAAAAAGGAAAATAAAAAGAAAACTTAAAAATAATGTGTGTGTGTATGTATAAGAGACTTCGAATGTGGGGGACGCGCGCGCACATCCAACACGTTCAACACTAATAACTCGACTAACCTAACCTTCGCGTTTCTGTTCTCGGTCAGTTAAGTTTGATACCCCGTTCACCGCAAGCTCTGAACCAATCCTATTCAACAACGTCACGTAAACGTCATGCAACGTCATACAGACACTTACAAGTGGCGCTAGCGACGTCTAAACAAGACGTCTAATAATAAAATCCGGATTCCAAGTTTGTTCGAGATATGAATTACATCGTCGTACTGTGTGTGTGCGTTTTTTTTTTTTTTTTTGGTCGGTGCGTCTCACTCGCTTCCACCTCATCGTCAACATCATCATCGTTCGTATGCGCTCGCTCTTTGAGAAAAAAACGCTCTTTTCTTGTTGCTGCTGCTGCTATTGCTGCTTTTTTCCTTTCTTTCAACCGGCTGCGAATTGAGAGAAAACTACGTGATGCCGCTGCCACTTGGATTATTCATTTGTTTTACTGTCATTTAAATCAATTTCTTTTAAATATGCATCGAGGAATTTTTAGTAGTTTATTAATTGAATTTATACAGATAGGAATTCCAATTGGAATCCTTATAGAAAGAAAAGTTTTTCGTCGTCGTCGTCCAATGACATATAAAATCAATTGATTTTACTATGGCGAATTTATGCGATAAAAATGAATATTAAATTGATGTTTTTTTTCACTCTAAACAAATTGGCTACAATAATCATATATATTTATTTATTATATAATTTATTTATCGAATCACGTGTGAATATTAACATATCATCAACGAAAAAAAATCGATAAATCATTTATCTTGCGTGGAATGAAAATATATACGCGACACGGTTTTAAATAACAAACAACCATTTGCTCGTTTGGGCAGATAATAAATGGAGTAATTGAAAGTGTTTTGTTATTTACCGAGTTAATTATCTATTGCTTTGTTGCCTCGCTGTGTTTTTTCACTGCTGCTGTTGTTGTTGTTGTTAAAAACTTAGTGCAGAACCGCACTCGCAATTGCATCTTTAATTTAACGCTTTTTGATTCAGGCTTTTCCTTCCACAACAACATCATCCATTGTTTTGCCATTTAAAAGTTTGAATCGACTACAAAAATATACTAAGTATAGTATAGAAAATGCTATTGTCATTGATTAAGATCGAAAACGTCATGTGGCAATGCGCTTACGCAATCACGCTGAAATATATTAATATTTTTAACACATTTTGAACGTTATTTATCGTCCATTCTTGGAAGGCACTTTGTAATATTTAGTAACAACACAAATACGCGCGTTAAAATTAGCTTTATTTATAGACAGGCGCCTGGAAAAATGTAACAAATATGGCATAATTTATCACATAATTGTGCAATTACACTCGCAATCAACGCTTATTTTTATTACGAACTATACAAAAAAAATTTAAATCATATTATTCATCGAATTTTCCCGGTAAAGTGTGCTGCGAGCGTGCATGGCAAATTTTACATGGAAAATCATTCGATTATATTCAATCTGTCAAAATGTCAAATATATTAGACTAGTTCATGGTACTTAATATTAGCATGCTGCACCAATTACCGGCATACACATCAAGTGCACCAACCGTTCGGTTTAATTAATTCCAATAATTAAAAATAATACTATTTATTATATTATGGCGATTAATCAATTATTAAAATTGGATTCCTTTTTTCCAATTCAATTTATTGTTTAATTTTTTGACGATCCAATAAATATTTGTATATTTGCTCGCGCATTTTTTGTTTTAATAAAAAACTGCGCTCATATACATAGTACGCTGGCAAAATAATTAAACATAAAACTATTAATTGCGTTTTATTATAAATTACTATATAGCAATTACTCAATTATTAAAATTGGATTCTTTTTCAATTCAATTTATTGTTTAATTTTGTGACGATTCAATAAATATTTGCTATGCCGAGAGAGCTGAAAATTCGAATATACGCTCTTGCGCATTTTTTTAATAGAAAACTGCGCTCAACATTGTGATTAGTTATACACAGTACGCTGGAAAACTAATTCAATCGCATTAAATGTTTATGTGAAATCAATTTTTTTATGGCGCAAGCATAAATTTGCGTATTAGTTAATGTAAAATTCCGTTTTTTATGAAGACGTACTAGCAATTTTTTCCATGCGAGTAAAATTAATGGGTTGGGAGGTAGTAGTAGGTATCGTGTGTCGATGTACAAAACAAGCATAATGTTGTTGTAATTAATTAGACAATAGTTTAATGTTAATGTATACGAAAACAGAATATCATAATGTTACATTTTGGTACATCTTCGATTTTCCACATAATATTATCTCAGCAACGACGTAAGTTACATCAATGGATAGAGCACATTAAATTGGTTTATCATATAGCTTTGTTGCCATCACTTTCAATATAAATTTTCTAACCCATAACGGCAACCGAATCGATAAATAGTGTTGTTGTATTATATACGCGATATATTGCGGCAAATAAAAATCCAATTAAGAAAAATCGCATTAAATTGAGTAACTTATAGATAATTAAGCGGCGGTAATGAATTAATTATGTTGTAAACCGAGCTACTTTAAATATATTTTAAAAAAATATTAATGCATGTTGAGAGTTTTTTAATGGTTCGCTCATTATTGGCTAATTAAAGATTAAACTTTGTGCTATTTACATACGTGCGTATAACGCAATGTTTTTTTTAAATAATTCCATTTTAATTACTGACGCAAATCGGTTTTTCTCAAAAAAGCAGTATAGATGGATATAAAAATGTACATGTGCATGACGCGCGCACAATTATAAACGGCGCCGAAAACAGTCCCAAATCAATTTTAATATTAAGTAGTTTTCGAACCTCGATTCTCTTTTTTATCATCATTGCGCCATTGTTAAACACAAATCATTTCCTTATTACAAAATTTGCATATTTTGTGACAATGTGATTCAGGCTTGGAATTAGAAAGTATGCAAGTAAGTAAGTTCTATAAATAAAATTGTATTCATTTCATATGCACATACATATACACACGAAGCTATAAAAAATATAAATCAATCGTATTAGTTTTTCAAATTGATAAACAAACGTCCAAACTTAAATAGTCATAAAAGCGGAATGATTTATTAATATTGTCCGACGAAGAAAGAGAGGAAAAATCGTGTAATTTATGCATTATTACACCAGCGCGCGGGATCATTTTATTATAGGACGCGTGAAAAATGATAATTCCAAAGATGCCAGTAGCAGTAAAAACTAAGCCGGCACAGTCATAAGCAATTAAACCCTAAAATATCACATAAACAACTAAAATATCTTGTCTGCTTAAGCTCATAATTAAAATATTTTCATTAAACACGTTATAAAAGCATTTTGGATAATTACAAATACTTAAACGTACTTCTAAAACTTGTAATTACTTAAAACGAACTCGACTCAACGATGGTAAAAAAAACGTTATTCATGCACAAAAAATAACCGGAGAACAGTTGTTTTAATAAATTTTAATAGTAGCAATTTTATGAATGGTGGATACCCGATGGAACAATGATGCGGCGCAAAAACCACGCGCGCCAACGTTGACCATAATTTTTCACTAATTGATTATGTTCAAAGCGTTTCAATTTATCACAGAATGGCTGATGAGCAATTAACGAGTGAAGAAAAAAAATACAATTACGCCATGCGCACTTAATTTGTTTTTCGCCCGACACCTCATAATAAATAACTATTCCTACTCGGCCGCGCGCAAAGAAAGAATATATAAAGAAAAAAAATCATCTAATCTATTTAATTATCATCATGCAGTAGACGAAAATTGTCGGCCATTCCATTTAAACGCACAAACGGTAAAGAGGCAGAGTGAAGAAGAAAAAAAATAGTTTTACGTGCGCGCTGTTAGAACATTATTATCGTGGGATTTGTTGTTTAGATTTTTTGGACTTTTCTTCATACCAGACAATGCCAATGAACTTAATTAGCATAAGTATTAGTTTTTTATATGCGTACAAAAAAATTTTTTGTTTGATTGATCACGATACGAAAATGGAAATGTGTCAAAATAGGGGAGAGTGGTAATCGCATCAACACCTTGTAGCTGTTAATTTGAGCAAACGCATTTAAATATTATGAGGTCATAAACGTGGAGTTTGTTTTAAGGTGGTCGTTACACCACTTTGCAACTAGGTAGGTATACTTACTTACTTACTTTAAAATGAATGAGGAGAAAAATTTCGCATAGGCATCGTTTGAGTGTTTGCGTCAATTAATTTAATTTATTTCTAGTAAATCATCTAACGGTAGTCTACATATATTCTTAATTGTACAATATTATTATAACATTTAATTAATTCATATGTAGATAAATTAAATTATTTATCTCACATCTCGCTTTTTTACATCTAATTAAATAAATATTAATTTAACAGTTAATTTTTGATTTGATTAATTGCGTTAAATATTGATATAAGCCTATATGCTTTTATATCTAAATAAAATTATATGATGGACGTTTCTTCTCTCTTTTTTTGCGCCGACAACAAAAAACGTAAAAACTAAGTTCGTTCGAATAAAATCTTTTGTGCAAATTCAACATTTTCCTTTTAGCTCCGGCGTATTGAAAATAGTTTAACTTGGCACTTTCCCACTACAATGAAGTGAATAAAATCTCTCTCGCGCTGGCATCATTTATTATCCCCTCATTCATTTATAATAAAAATTATTTTTAACGCTTTTAATTTAACATGAAACGTTTGCAACGCTGCTCGTGCTGCTGCTTTTTCGATCGCGTTGTAAACGACGCATTTTAAACGTGTCGTTTCATTCATTTGAAAGTTTTTTTTCCTCTATGTAGCGATGGTTTGATTAAAATACACCTTGCAGCACAGCGAATTTTTTCAACAACACACTAGAAAAGAAAAAGCACAACAAACAACTCGTCTTACGTGTTGGAAAAAAGCATATAGATACAAATTGTGCATATAATTAGGTGTACTTGTACGCAAAATGTTAACAAGTGTATTTTTTGCATGGTAGGTTCAATAACATAAAATTATGCGTGCTGATGTAATTAATTCACAATCCGCGTGTATGTATTTCTTTCTCAAGCTTTGGCAGAATCAATTTATAAATTCATCGCTGTCGATATCTATATGTATGTATATACTGATGAGGCAAAAAGCATAGCAAATTATCTAATAACGCATTTCAACATTTAATAGGCATACCAACATCATTCGAGAGCTGGCGAAATAATTAATTTACGCTTTAAATTAGTAATTTCGTAAAATGTATATATATGATATTATTGATGTTTTCGGTAAGCGCGCCCAACAACATCACACCATGCAGCGGAAATAAATAATAAATAATTAATAATATCGTGTACATACACTTATTGCCATATTAAATAATATAATAATTATCGATTAATTATTGGTTAGTAAATGAGCTGTGGCATACAGCGCGCACTTTAATTATAAGCTCAATCAATCGATTAATTAAATTGCTATTAAAATTGATAATAGATATTCACAAAACAACAATGTAATGGTACGAATGTAAAACGACAGCAACAAAAAACACAAATGTTGTATTAGTAATAGTTTTTTTATGTGCCTATTACATTATAATAAAAATATTTTAGCGTTTCTCATTGCCATTTATAAAACAAAAGAATATGTATGTGTATGTGTGTGTGTGTATTCTCATTTTATTGCGTTCACGATCAGATAGGAATCTCGGTGTTTTTTTGTCAATCATTAGAACAAAACCCAATACGTTGTGTTATTTCTTTTTTTTTGTTGCTGATGGATATCGTGCCGGCTAATAGTGAGTTCATGTCACAAATTGTGCTTTTTATTTTATGGGCCACCCATTAAAATTGTGTTAAAAGTGCGCGCTTCAAAAATGTGCATGTGATGATGACAATAAAGGGCAGCTTCTTCATATCGTATTAAAAAAGTTAATTTCCTGTCCAATTCATTAGTCTAACTAACGAATTGGATAAGTATCTAACTATTCAAATAGCTTCGAAGTGAATAAAAAATTAAAAATAATTTTAAAAAAAAGGGTGACTTGTTAAAATCGTAGATATTAACGAAGTTAGAATTAAACTAAGGCTATACTACATTTTTGATGAACATAAATTATTTTTCAGTGTTTAAATTATCTATTTAGTTGATTAAAATGTTTCATAACTCTTCAGAAGGTAGGGCACACCCTTAAACTCAATAATAGTTTAGTGCAAAAGTAACCGTTTGCAGCACAAGGCATGAAATTTTTGTACAAACTAATAGGTTTTGTAATTGGTAATCGGAAAAAATTTCTCTATTCATAAAAATCACCTTGTAGTATGATGTTTACAACAATTTAAACATAACTTTATCATTATAAATTCGATATTTAAGGTGCAGCTGTAAAATCGATAGTCGTCTATTTTTGCATGAAATTCATGCTTCAATACATTATAAAATTTAATGTACAACATATAACATATATACACCTACATATTTACGACGAAATCTTCAAATAAATGAAAATGTTGGCATTCCTTCTGTTATAAATTCAAACTGTCACCGATGGAGCACTCACCAATAAATAATTAAGTAATAATTTTTATGCGGCGAAATAAAAAAAAAACACAACACAGAGCACACATATTCCCGGTAGTAAATCAAACAATTTGTTATTTTAAACACTGTATTGTGTTATTTATATACCTAATTATCGTAAAATAATTAACAAAACTCCTTTAACATAAATAAAACATGCAATTATTTCTATCTAATTAAAAAAGCTTACCTACCTATATAAAACGAGTGCAGCAGCAGCAGCTTTAACGCGCTTTTTATGATGTGATAAGAAATTTTAAGGAAAATTTTAATTAGTAAATAAATTATTTCTCCATTCCAATAGAAGATTGCGTGTGCTAATATAATACGTACGATGTTGAAAATAGTAAAAACAATACCGTCGTCGTATTAAAATGTGTTCTAATAAATAATTTATTAACGGATTGTGTGAAAGTTGGTAAAGTCATTTACGTTTTACACATCTCGCATTCGCAAAACAATAAAAGGCGCATCGCATTTTATTAATATTTAATGTTTAAAAACGCTTTTTTACGGCACAATAAAAATATAACAAAAGTGAAAAAAAAATATATTTACAAACTTTCTGCATTATATTTTATACGTACGATGAAAACCTACTTTATCAACTTATATACGTTGTAGTTTTTACGAGACTAAATAGTAAAAATGCTTTATTTCATTGGTTTGCGCTGCTACAAAATAACGCGAAGCACACCATAAAAAATCGATGTTTAATCAATCGACAACTTTACAATATTAGCCAGCAATAATTTTTTAAACTAATTAAAATGGAGAGTATGTTTAATAACTCTCGATTGTTGTTTTCCTAAGTTAAGCGCTAAATAAATAAGCTAATTGAAATTGTCGCTTGCTGTTTTTTTTAATCATCTGCGCACAAACAACAACAATGTTGTTTCAAACAAAATTTTGTTTTGGCGTTGGCTGTTGCTGCCGTTTTTCTCTCTCTCGCTCTCTCGTTGCATATTTTCATTTTGTTATTCAGCATCCTTTTACGGCAAACGCCACTTTTTTTCATCAAAGAGTTAATAAATAAATGAACGTAATTAAATTCTACAGTTTGTTGAACTCGATACCCAATTTTGTACGTTTTGCTCGCTTGTTATTTGCACAATTACAACTCCACGTAGGTACTTACTTTCCTACGAATTATTCTAATAATTTCTAAACATTTTCTATCTGCGCTGCTACGCGTTTTGCAAAATTTAATAAATCACTTCTCGCATAAGTGTATACCTATATACACACACAAAAATTCGGGCCAATAAAGCAAACTTTCTTGATCACCCAAGGCGCTTCAGCGTAAACTGTCATGAACAACATAAATAGCAATAAAAGAATACACGATTAATTAAACTTTGAATATTCATACCTCTGCACCGTTCTCTCGTTCTTCTCGAGACAAATGTGTTAAATTTTGATTGTGTACAGTTATCGATGGGAAAATATATTTATTAGCTACGTACATTCGTTCGTTCGTTGTTGAAACTGTACATTGCGACCACAGAAATAAAACGTTCGCCAAAATCGTTTGCGCTTACGGTAAATAAATTCGTTCAAAAAATCGGTTTGTGTGTGTTTTCATTAGGTAAAATATGGCGTTATGATATCAATACGACAACGTCGCCTCCAAATTGTGCATAGAAAAATGGCTTAAGGGCTTAAAAATATGCTATTTATGTATTATCTAAAATCAATATTTGAATTCACGACCGGTCGACTGCTCGAAATAAAAATAAAAACGCGCGCACACAAAGAAAACGGTTTTAAAAATACATCCGCCTTGCTACTCTTATTCTACGATCCATTCATATTCTACAAATTTAATAATCAAATTTATCACGTAGAAAGTAGACTAATATTAATTAAGCGCTGAAAATTGTTGCGCCTTATGCATCGGCGCGCTTTATAAATAAAATTAGTGCATGAAAAACATTTTTTTGCTGCAAAGAGTCAATATTGAATAAAAGAGAGTAAGTTATGGCAAAAAGATAAAGCGTAGTGAGTGTTTTATCGATTTAGAGTTGAACAAGCATCCGGCCTCAACTTCCTGTATCAATAAGTAGCGAGCGTATCGAAAACAACAAAGTGAAAAATTGCAAAAGAAGTATGAAAAGTTTTTCATAAAATACCCTTGTTGTGCGCTCGTCCTCGGCGCGCCAGCTACAAAAAAAATAAAACATCATCGAATGTAAAACGCGCGCGCGCAAGTTCTGTTCAACGTTGTTGTTTATAAAAGTAGACACACGACATTAGTTAGCAATTTATGAAATGTCTCAAGAGAGTTTTAAGTACTCACCAACCGCAACATCCAAACACATACAAAGACCTTTTACGTATATACAGATCGAGCAATACATATACACACACACACATTTTTTTACTTCTTCTTATTTGCGTTGTTGCCTTGCAGTGTCTCTACAGGGTGTTGCAGCAGCAGCAGCATCATCATCGCTACTAAACCGGTAGATTTACGCCGAAGCCATTTGCGCAATAATTTCGCGAAGTCGGAATTAATTGCGAGCGCGACACGGTGTTCATTCATCTAATTAGTTTAATAGTCGCTGACTGTTTTTTTTTCTTTACAATTAAGTACAATATCTTGTAAAATTCGTTAAGTGGTAATAGAAACAAGTTATTTTATTAAGTACATAAAAAAACTAATTAATTTCAGCAACAGCAACTGGTAATTGACGATGAATAATTTTAAACGTTTTAAAAGTATTTAGCACAAAAATTTCTAAACATAGTTGCAACCTACAACAAATAGGTATGTCTAATTTAATTGAAATTAAAAAAACAACAAGGAGAAGTCACTTGTACTTGCTTTGCAACGCACTGTATACAAATCGTTTAAGAATAGAACGTATGCAGATGGCAACACTATAAAAAATGATCATTGAATAATATTTATTTACACGCATAAATTATACGAATAATTATGCATGCGAGAGTTGAATAAAAGTTGCTTTTAGTCATGTAGTTATGATTGTGGTGTGGTGGGCGGGATGCGGTATGCAGTAGCAGCGCAAAATCTACTTGATTGCATCTGAAAACATCGCGAGCGCGCGCCGCGGCGATGAAATATTATTTCTATGGTAGTAAAACATTTCGAAATGGGAAAATCTGTTGATTTAAATAACAAAAGTGTGGCGGGGTGGCGATGATGTCGATGTGCCGGGGTTTTTTTTCACTCGCTGCTGCCGCCACCACCGCCGCCCCCCGTCCGGAGAGTATCGCGGTGCAATGAATATTTATCTGATAAAGTTTTATCGCGCGCTGATCGTTTTCGCTTATTAATAAATTCATTTCGCCGTTTCGTATTTATCTATAATGAATGTGATTAGGCGATTCGTTACGAAAGCATGGCAATGATTTTTTCTCTTTCTCTCTCGCTTATTCTATCGCTCGACATGCCGTTACAAAATTCAATTTCAATGTATTAAAAGAGGTTTTTGTTAATATTCAATTAGCTGCTTCATAGAAAATATAAAAGTGCTTTTAAATGAATTAGAAAAATATTTCTTAGAAGCAATATTGTTGGGATAAACAACCACATGTTTAATTTTGCAGATTGTTATTCAAGATTTACCATACAATGATAATTTATGTATGCGGTAATAATGAATATATATAATTTTTAGTTCTTCTTTTATTCTAAATGAAAATATTATTCAAACTGGCAGCGATGTTTACTCCATACATAATAAGCATTTAATGATGTGCTTGCTGAGTTCGCAAATATTGTAAACGTTTTACCTATCTGAAAATATGATATTCAATATCAGTATAAATTAAGACAAAATTTTGTTTTAATTATGTCTTAGTATTCGCATATATACAAGATTTTTTAAATATTTAATTTATTATTTTTAAAAAAATTGCCAATTTGTAACTTCTTTTATGATCTTGAACAACGGTAGATAACATCCGGTCTGCTGGAAAAAATTCAAAGCCCTCAAAAATATTCTTTTCGCCTGATCATTTAGATTTGTTCAAAAAATTGAGAGAAAAAATCGAGTAAGTAAGATAATTTGCAATATTTTTATTATTTAGACCTTGCCCTTTACCCACCCTTGATTGTGATAATAATTCGAATTTAAATTTGCCATTTTATAACCACACCGGGCACTACCTATATATACATATATTAATTAATTAATAAATTAATGGAAATATAAAATAATAATGACATGGACATTATTTTCAATAATCCCGGTATTTTATTATAATAAAATGCACATAAAATGTTTTGGAACAAAGAGAGTATTATTTATTTTTTATTAGATACACTTTGATGTTAATTGTTGCAGAAATAAAATATTATTATTAATCAGTCAATCTATAAATCAGTAAATTGTTGATTTCATATTCAATCTAGTTTGTTCCGTCGGTGCATAAATAATGCGATTTGAGTGTACAGCAACAGCGCGTTAGTTAATTATTAACACAAATTCAATTGCTGCTAGAGGTGCAACAACACTCTTTTTTTATAATCGTAGTTGTTTTTCTATGTAACAACAACAACAATAACAACAACAACAAGACAAATGTGTGGCAACGCGACACTTACACGCCAATAATATTTTACGCTTTAGCAATATTCAAATGAAAATATCTAGAAAGACATAAATATAATAATTAATCACAGAGCGAACTGCAATAATTCAATCAAACAATGCCATTTCGCTTAAACATTGATTGACGGTTATTATTACAGCAATATCTACAATTAATCAATAACTACTGCATAAGGATTAAGATTGCTACAGGTGTAGAAATCAACATAATTCAATTATATTATATTATATTCTAATATAAAGAAAACAAAATGCATCCATTTGTCAGAAATACAATTTGCAACAACAATTATTATTCAAATTATTGTTATTAGACGGCTACACGCAGATATGTGTGTACAAGTTGCTCAAGTAAGAAATTTATGTCCATACGTGAGTGCATCTTTATTAAACGTACATCTTGCAATTTCAATTATCTAACAGAGAGTAATTTCATGCATATATCTATATACTCGTATATATATGACGTATTATACGTGTATACAATACAATAGGATGGCGCAGAAAAGGCGCAAGTATGAGAAAAAAGTGAGTGGGTCTGTGATGGTTGTCAATACTCAATGAATGCGCTTTATAAAGTTATTATGGCACGACGAGCTTAAAGCAAACTATTTCCGTCTCCGTATCCCATCTGCACACACATACTTGGCTGCCCGGTTTTATTTGACGCGTAAATTTTGCGACCGAAAAAACGACGACGTTTTCTTATTAAAAACAGCGCACTGCTTTCTTTTCCGATCCATTCGACAAATGATAGGTCATTTTCAATTTGAAATCAATCCTTTTTTATGTTGTTAGCGCGCATGGAAGCAATTTACGAGACGTATGATGAGATAAAAAAAAACAACTTGATGCTGCTGCTGCTGCTACATCTACTACAGAAGCTTTCAATATACATCTAATGATTATTGATTGTATTCGAAAACATTTTTTCTACACAAATTTTGATTGTTGGAATAACGACGACGCTAAAGCAAAGTTATTACTCTATCTAATGGATAAATTGAAATGTAGCTCGGCTTTTCTTCGCGTGAAGTGCGCATCAATCAAACATTGCTAAATCATACACATTTTACAAAATTATAATAATTATGTTAATATTATAAGCAGCATCATGTTGTGGAAGCCGTACAACACTCGATGCTTGCTTGTTAGACAGCCTTGTAAAATGTATCAAATTTTAATAATTTATCAAAAAATAAAACAACATAGATATTGTATCTACATAAAAACGATATAAATCTAACGTGCACAGTGTAAAAACCAAACTTTCCAGACACTTAATTGTTTCATACATACATTTCGCATTCTATATCGAAATAAACTTGAGATTTATATTCCTTTTAGCTTTCTTTAGTCGAGTTTAAAAATATTTATCTTATTTGAATTTTATTTCCCCAACAACGTGCACATCTTTTTATCAATATTTTCGTAACTTTGCTTCCAATATTAGATTATTGTATAAAATGTATATATAGTAACAGCAATATTTCATGATCGAATAAAAAAACGCTTCCCTTTTCTTACGATAAATAAAATTTATTAAGTAGATATATATTGTATAACATTATTAACCGGCAAATTAAATTCATTCGTTAATGCTATCATTAAAAAGCAGGCTAATTTAATTGTTTTAGTGTTTAGTGTTAGTTAAATGATATATATGTATAAATTAAATGAGTAATTCAAGCGTTGCACAACGTTATTCAATTGTTCTAATTATCTATATGACGTGATATAGTTAATATATGCAAAAGATGACAAAAACGATTTAAACTATAGAAAAAAAAAATTAAATTAAATGCGCATGTTGATAATTTTTTAATTAAATATCGTTGAATTGATTCGCAGCTTTTTTCATTCCCGCACTAGATATTTTATATGATGAAAAGATGTCCCTACTCGTTCTGCCCTCAAATATTGGTACAAATTAAGTGATTTCACTTTTAACTGTAAATTATGTCTTAGTATTCGCATATATTCAAAATCTTTTTATGAAAAAATATTTTTTGTTCTAATTATCTATATGAGGTGATATTAAATATATGCAAAATATGACAAAAACGATTTAATCTATAGAAAAAAAATAAACAATTAAATTAAATGCGCATGTTGATAATTTTTTAATTAAATATCGTTTAATTGATTTGCAGCTTTTTTTCATTCCCGCACTATATATTTTATATGATGCCACTACTCGCTCTGTCCTCAAATATTGTAAACGTCTAGGTACAAATTAAGTGATTTCACTGTTAACTGTAAATTATGTCTTAGTATTCGCATATATTCAAGACCTGTTTATGAAAAAATATTTTTTGTTCTAATTATCTATATGAGGTGATATTAAATATATGCAAAATATGATAAAAACGATTTAATCTATACAAAAAAAAAAATAAACAATTAAATTAAATGCGCATGTTGATAATTTTTTAATTAAACATCGTCTAATTGATTCGCAGCGTTTTTTTCCATTCCCGCACT
Organism: Adinopsis sp. GC000173; assembly: GCA_030264715.1. NCBI lineage: Eukaryota > Metazoa > Arthropoda > Insecta > Coleoptera > Staphylinidae > Adinopsis > Adinopsis sp. GC000173. The sequence goes on from JARJDW010002019.1 coordinate 15,202, forward strand.
ATATATCGTATGTATATGATGAAATGAAATTCATTTTAATTAAATGTGATACAACATTGCCTGTGTGTAAAAACATGCAGCGACGCCGGCGAATATATTAGCAAAGTGTATTTTATTAGGTTGACACATCGTGTAACAATTTCAGCTTTGTTTAAAGTTTATTCTGTGCGCTGTGCTTGCTATGTGTGTGTGTGTGTGTTGTTTGTTGTTGCTTTTTAGCGCGCCTTCCTTCTCATCGAACGTTATTGTTTCCTCTCCGGCTCCGATCGGGGGGATATTATAGGTGTGCTTGTCAACACACAAACCAGACATAGACAGTATGTAGAGTCATTTGTTTTCAAGTCACGTGAGGCAACTCTTGCATCGAGAATCCGAATGGAGTTGCTGCAACACTTTTTCTTCATCGTCGCCGAAAGAAGAGCGAGCAAATGTATGAAAATGCTATTTGCAGCGAGATAATCTAATGCGTCACAATAATGTATAGATTTTTCCCCGCATAAAAGATGCTATCTTTATGGGTCAGAATTTTATTAAGTACGTAAGTAAGTACAACATCTCTCTCGCGAAAAACAAATCGGCTGCCGCATCGCGCGCCGGCTTGCCAGTCACGGGCACATTCTGTTGCAATAAAATCATGCAAATAGTGTTGCAGTTGCGTTTTGGCAAGCAGCCCGCAAAAAAATTCGTTCTATAAATTTGTGCGCGCTTGATAAGAATGCTGCGTATACTACTATACTACACTACAATCGCTTTTGCTGAAATCCAATTTGACGTGGTGCGATATTTAAATAATGGATATAGCGCACACTTACGACCGGCGCGCAGCTTTGTAATGAAAAGCTAAATTGTTTAAATGACGTCATTGCGGTTTTCGCGATTAAATGGGCGAGTGGGAAGGAAATGTGCGTGGGATTCATGATACTGACGTAAATCTATTTGTATTATAGACCAAGTTTGGTTGAAATTTTGATAAACTTTACTAAACCGTATTACCAGATGGATTGCGATTACTAATTTACGGCGATTGTCGTCGCGCCGCCAAATTTATAATTATGGAAAGTTTTCCGGCAAGCAGCAGTGGCACACAAAAACAAAACGAGTGTGTGGTATATGCGAACGTATCAAGTTGCCGCCATTAACATGCAAGTATATATATGTATATGTAAAATTTTCAACCCACCTAGCAAATATTCTATATATGAAATAAAGTGTGCGCCTGTGCGCTCAAATGTACATAAACATAAATTTTCGTCGCGCGAGTGAGAAGAAGAAGAAGAACAGAAAAAAAACCCGGCAATCGATTTAAGATACATTTATCGGAGCAATATTATTTGTTCTTTAATGTAAAATGATTACGTCGTATAATATATTGTTTGTTATGGGCGGCATTAAAAAGTTAATGTACAAAATACAAAGTTTATTAAATATCAACGCGCATTGTTGTATGTATTATAAGTATATATGCATATAATCTCATCAATCATTTTTCTTGTCGTAAATAAAAACATCAGAGATGATTCAATACTCTTTACTTTACTCTCAAGTGCCAAAAAATTTAGGGGAAAACTTTAACTCGCAATTACGGCGCGAGCGCGAAAAAGGCGATAGTGCACTACAAGAAGAAAACAAGCACCGGACGGAACGAAGGAAAAAGGAATATGTCGGATGCCAAGCGTCTCATAAAAATATTATGTTGTAATATATAGAATATATATTGTTATTCCAACTGGCTTGTTTTTATTTTAATGCTCGTTTTATCAAATTTCTGACAATTTATTAATAGTTTTTTTTATCATATTATATATTAAAAGTAATCGCTTCAAAAACTACCAACACGATTTACATTTTAATGTAATAAAAATGAATATTAATATTATGGAAATCGCATTTTAAGTATAATCAATTTACCTATTTTTTATTAACTCGATAAAAAATATACAACTAGTTATTTTTAAAATGTTGTTATTAATAAAATTTGCATTCCGCGAATAATAAAACAGCTTTTTGCCTAAATACATCCAAAGTAAGTACGCTAAGATAATTTTAACTTGTGGTCGTGGAAAAGTTGGCGTTGGTGGAAAACTTTATTTGTTTATTGGAAAAGTTTTCGAAAAAGCAATTAGATATGGTATGAAATTTGCGAAAATTAATACACATAAAATATATCTACGTTTTATGCTGTAGAAGAAAAAAGGTGACAAATAAAAGAGTTAACAATTTATTCAAGTCTGGCACACAATGAGTTTTCATCTTGGTGTAAATGCGCTGGAAGGTACGTTGCAGATTGTTCGCATACCCCAAAGCGCGTTGTATGTTTAATCTTAAGCATGATAAGGCACGTAGAAACCCCTTTAACAATTTGACTTAGGGGCAGAGAACGGCGACGGAGAAGCGCACTTATTCACAATCATTTCGGATAAAGTGGTTTCGTTTTTTCTTCTTCATAAAATGCAACTTACAAATAACGTCGTCGCGATTCTCTCTCCTCTTTTTTTTTAATAATAAAATAGGAAAATGTGTTACTATTCAATTTCGTGTGCAACATTTCATTTCGCACAAAATTCAATTATAAGCGCGCTTCTATTCATCATCAATCGGGAGCGACAATAAAAATTAAAATGAAGTGAATGCGCGCATGCATTTTAAGGCAGGCAGGCGGCAGCAGCACTCACTGCGCGATGCTCATACATACATCAGAGACAGGATGAGAGCGAAAAAAGAAGAGAGGAGAGGAGAGAAAAAAAATGTACGTAACGCAAACAACGTGCGGCGGCAACAACTACAAAAAAATGAGGTAAATGCGAAATCGATAAAGAAAATTGGCGCCGAGATGGCCTCGTTGCTGTTACTTATTAATCAAAACAAGAACGGCGCAACAAGCATCTAAACGTGTAATTAAATAATCCCCCGCAACAAACCGACTAATTAATCTCATATTTATATAATAAGATACCATCTATTAAGAGATGGATAAGGACGCAATGGCATCTGTTCTTTCCGGTTGGTTCAGGGTGCATCCGGTCTCCGGATGCAGTCATTAGGGTTGTTTATATCCTTCAACAGCACACACACACACTACGCATCACCCCCTCGGCCCCCCTCGTGACCGTTCTTTATTTTGCTGTACGAACACCATACGTGCTAATATCAACGCGAGGAGAAGAAGGAAGACTTCCTTCTCGTCGTCCGGATTTACAAGCGTTCTAGTTTTATAACTGTACCGAAATGGAAATTATGCAAGAATCTCACAGGCAAACCCATTCATCTCCAATGTGTGGTTGAATGAATTAAGAGTGCGGATAATGCCTTTTTAAAAGACAGATGTTCATTGCAGCTTACAGCGGGATAAAAATCTCTTCCTGTCTGGACAGGTAGCGGCGTAAATGTGTGCGTGTATGTATATGCGGCTGTGTTGCAGGGCTGGCTGGCTGGCTGGCTCTATGGAGCAACCCTTCAAAACGGAACGAACGACCATGAGAATTCTCTAAAAAAGCCTTACTCATACGCGCGGATGACAAAAAGGGAATTTCAAATTTTCAGCGTCTGTTTCTGATTAATACAACACAGCTAATTTAAATCATTTGAGGCTTAAACACAATGTAGCCAAAACAAAACGTAGGCATATAGGTATATGTTGTACGTAGAACGGAAAATGTGGCGTTTTTGTTTAAGCGAAAAGTAAGTAAAGAATGTGGTTAGAGGCTCAATAAAAATACATGTTGTAGCAATATATGAACAAAAGGTTGCAACTACTCATACACACACACATACATAAACGCTGCATAAAAGTGGGTACATATAGAATTTCAATTGTGAATATGACTTTAAGAGTTTGTTGAACTAAACAGAGCACTAAAGCAAAATTAATCTGCAAAGCTGGAGCGCGCACGCCTTACTATTCGAACACGATGCTTTTTTCCTTCACTACTTTTTCGCCGTGCTTCTCCTCCCGCACACACACACACACACACACAGCCAGCGAGCCAGCCAGCTAGCTGCTGAATTATTTAAATGGAGTTTCTAAACAACTCTATTTGTTACAAGCTACACCAAACTAACATTACTCTCTGCAACATTACAAAAAAAAATGTTCTGAAAAAAAAACGACAACAACTAGAGAAAAAACGCTTCTTTTATGTACTTTAAAACAAGAGAGTAAATAATCAACTTTGCGTGTCATCATTTATTTGCTTTATTGACCCAAATTGTTGCAATATTGAATAGAAAGAAATTTCTTTCACACGCATGCTTGACAATAAATTGAATTAGCGCGCTCCCCTCGTACAGCGAAAGATGTAAAATAATATTTTCACTCTATATATATCTATATAAATAAGGGTGGATTTTTAATAAATAGCCAATTAGAAAAGAAATCGCTTGTATAACCACCACCACCACCATCATCTAATTTAACATTAAATTAAAATATTCGAGAGAGAAGCTACTTTACCATATTTAGTGAAGCGAACCGAAAAAGTGATTTTTTTTACATATTACACATTAATTGATCCAGCGTGTCGCATCAATAAAAGGCAAATCAAATATTTAAAATGCGCATATACGTGAAGATTCTATAAATGCTGGTTGCTGCTACCTCGCTTTTTTCTACCCATATAATGTATGGTAATTTATTGATTTATATGGCTAGCCGGTTTTCAGCCATGGGCCAAATCAGTACATGTTTGAAGTTCATTTAGGAATGGTTTTTACACCTCGCACACGACGAAAATTTACGTAGGCAATTTTTTTCTCTCTCTCCAAATTTATATAGATGTATAAACAAACATTAATTTGTAATTAAAGCAGAAACAACAAAAATTACTGTTCAACAAGTGTTGGAGAGTTAGAATTAAAGAATAGAATTAAGCGCTTTGTTATCGTTTCACCTGCGCTTAAACAACAACCAAAAAAAGTACACCTGCTTAATTAGTGGCAACACCTACATCGAGTGTTTTAACATAAAAAAAATCGGGTGAGATTTTTAATATTACACGTAGACGATGCTTTTCCATTCCAGCTCGCGCTTATGTATATCGTAGATTGGATTGGATTTGGGGGGGTATCTTGTCAGATAACAATCGCACATCTTTTAAGCCATGCAGAAAAAAGAAAAGATGAAATTTAAAGAAAAGAGTTTGGAACCGAATTCGGACGCCAGCTGTTCGTGGCAGCTGCATACAATATCTTACATAATGAAAAGGTATACTATACATGCACATACAATTCACGACGTCTTTCAATTTATATAAAAACGAACTGGACGAGTGCAGACAGTCTTTAATAATATATATGTATATATACGTATACTATATATCTATATAAAAAAAACAACTTTTACAGTTAAATCAGCCAAGCAGATCGACTAATTTTAAATAACCCCCCTGCGCGTGTCCCGAGACTGCGCCGGTACAGCCAACGAAAGGCAAAAAATCATTCAGATTCGATTTAATTTGGTAGATGATATGCGATGAGAATGTACCTAGCTACCTACTACGTTGGGAGAGGAAGAAAAGAAAACAGGAAAAAAATATGAAGAAAATTGTATGAAGGATATCGCAGAAGCTTTAAAAGCTCGAGTTTAAGCTTCCCTCGTTCCTTCCATGAGCTTTCTATAGTCACTGAAAAATCTGCTCCGAGTTTTATATCCTCCAAACTGGAAGCTGATATTCTGTGACATATTTTATTAGCCACAAAACACATACTTCAAAAAAAAAAACGAAGTGGTCATCATCACACACACAAACACACATACACACATATGAAGAGTTCATTGAATTAATACATCAAAACATGGATTTATTATCTGATTGATTTTTTTCCTTGCGTTGGCTGTAATAAACCCATAAATCTTTCCAAATATTTTGATTGATTGGGACGCTACACTGATGCGTTGCTGCCGCTGTGTGTGTATGCAAAAGTTAATCCGCACGCCAATTAACAGCAAGGCAAAAAAAAGAGAAGAATCAAGACGTTGCTCATTGCATTCAAACTTATATTATGACTATAAACGTATGATTCAAGATCAACCAGCAGGAAGTTGTTCTTTTTTCTCACTCGCTTGTTGTGAATTTAAATCGACACTTTACGATATTAAAACTTGTAGATCGGAGCGCAAAAAAATGTGTTCAACCAGTTTCGCGTTATTTTATTAAATAAATTACGAAGAGAGAAAAAAATTGCGGTAATATAATTTTTTTACGCGTCAGACATTCCAATTAATAAATTTATTGATTATTTTTTTCGAGTGGTTTACCTTATAAGCAAAAGAGCATGCAAGCAAGCTAGCAAGGTGGCGCGGCTAATTTCGACTTGGTGAGAGAATTTAAATTTAGGAACCCCAACGAAGAAGGAAGAGTCATCATCCCCCTTAACACTTAAGCGGTTTAGAGGCGCGAGCTAATAATATAACATATTTACTTTCTAGCAACGCCAAATGGGATAAAAATAGCATTAAGACGTTCAATTTTAGCGACATGATAAAAAAATCATCCGTAAATATCCATCTTGGTGTTTTTTTCTGTCGAAAGGAAGAAGAGAAAAAAATCGATGCGTTAACGTCAGGACTTTATATTAATAGAATTTTAAGATTGATTATTATGAAACTGAGCGAAAAGGAAAAAAGCGCACCACCACACTGCATTATTTATGAAAATCAAATATCATGAGGTGAACATGCGCTCCCCTATAATTTTCGCAAAATTAATCTATATGCAAAAAATGTATCAGACACATTTATACGATCGCAATTCGAGTTAATAAAACCACTTGGAAAATGATTGAAAACTTATTTATGTAAAAGATTCCTACATACACAATCAATCCTGACATGATGGTTATTTATATTTATAGCAAATTGACAGTGCAACATCGCTTGTATATGTAATGTATGCGTGTGGTATTCTCTTCAAACATTAAGTTTGCACACACATACACATCATGCCAAAACAGTTCGCTGTCGTTGCCCGTCCATTTGTAGCAGAGGCGAGCAGATTGACAACGCGCATTTGCATAATTCAGTCACGGTCCGCAAGGCAACCTTAAGCGGCGCGATCGCCGATATATACGCAATGAAGAAGGATCGCTTGCGGTAGAGAGGAGGAGGTGAAGAGAGGCAGCGGCGAGCGGAATTGAAAACATTTGTCAAAAATTGTTTAATAATAAATTTTGCGAAAGTTACTTTCACATCGCGCGCCGTTATGATATCATACAACAAATCCCTTGAAGAAGAAGACTTTCTATATTACAATCTATTTAGTAAAAAATTTACGAAACCAAATTTTTTGTGCCAAATTATGTTAAACGTACTTATTGCAACCCAAAAATGACATATACGAAAAATGTAATTGTTTTTTCTATATTACAATCTATCTAGTAAAAAATTTACTTTTTGTCTAGATAATTATGTTAAATGTTTTCGCGTTTTTTTTTTTAATCGCATGCGAAAATATTTTTAAACTCGACGCTAAAGTATTTGTGCGCTCTTCTATTTATTACATCCGCTTCCTGCTTCTCAATTTGTATAATAAATTTCGCAGACTTTTGAATTTATCAATTGATTAATAATGAGGAAAAATTAATATTCATTTTGGCTTATAAAGTTTGCGCAAACGATTACGATAATTTAAGATCAAGCATGAATTTTAATCCCATCGCATCCGAAAACTTATTATTCGCAGATAAATATTATTTACCATCATCGTTCATAATTAATTTGGCCGGCAGTGTGTGCAGTGGTATTATCTACAAAATTTTTTAAGCAAGTTAAAATTTAATTAAGCATATAAATAAGCATGAATAGCGTATTGTTGAATTATTATTATCATGTAGATGAAGCAGTGTGTAGCTCTAGCTGCAAACAACATTATTTCGCATGCATTTTTCATAGCATGTATATGCGAAGTGGATGTTACGAAATTCAAAGAATCATAACATTCAACAGCTACGAACTTCAAAATTTATCGCCAATTTTTTTCCCTTCGTCGTGTAGGTGGGTGATGTTTGCTGCTTCAATGTTGTTTACAATCATATTTATTTATAAATAAATATATTTATATAGAGTGTAATTAATAACTGAAAAGGCAGCCGTATAATTTTCTAATAATTAGCTAATTGTAAACTTTACGTGTGCAAATTTAATTTGATGAGAATTGTAAACCCGGCCCCGGCAATTTCCATCCGAAATTACACTGCCATTGTGAGTAAAGATTTTATTATTATTATTGTTTATATGCAAACAAATTGATAGTGCATGTTCGTTGCATTAAAACAAATAACTCGATTAAATCATCCTTTAACATTTAGCTGTCAGGCTAATAGCAATAGCTGTATTGTCAAACTAAATAACTAGACGGCCGCTATATATTGACTATCACCAGCAACGATATAGTGTAGGTACATATGTATGTATAGTGCGCACCATTTCATCAAATCTAGACGTAAATTAACAATTTTAAAAGGTTATATTATCATCATTGAAATGTTATATTTGCGACGTAATTACGAAGCGAGTAAGAGAAAAAAACGTACCAATCGGTTAAACGTTGCGTCAATAAACAAACCGTGACGTCATAAGAAAAAGAACGAGGGACGATTACGTCGCGCGCGACGACGATATTTTTCTCTCGTTTAATGTAATTTCGTTATTCCCCCCTTTTATAACAATGTTTTTGCTAGTCTAGACTCTTCTAACGGAGATGAAACTACTTGCTCCGTCCCTTAAATTGCGTTTTAAAATCGCAAATTAAGAAAATGCTTTAAAAGAAATACCTGTGGTTTGATGGGCTGCTAATAACATTCTCTCTCATTTAATTAAATCCCTTTTTGCTCGTGTATAGAAAAACACAACACTAAATCCATTATCATATATAAATAATTAATCACTGTTTCAAACTCGCAATTTGCAATTTAATGTTTTCGTTTCGCATTCGAATCGTTCGCGAGCGGCAATGAACAAATCTCAACTAAAACACACACCATAACAAGTCGAAATCTCTAGAATAATCTTTTTCGTTGAAGGCACAAGCTGGACCGGCACGGCGTTCGGTACGCGTCCCGAAACAAGCCGATTACGTAACAAACGTACAAGTGAGGCGACGCTTTTCAATACAAAAGCGTCTTCACATGATATTTTCGAGGCGAGCAGTGCGCAAGACCACCCCATGTTTGTTTGCCCACATTTCGAATTCTATACAAAATTCGCGCGCGACTCTTACGTGTATTACCTACCGGTTTTTCACGGCAAGGAAAAATAAATACAAATATTTCGCCTACCTTGTATGTAGCCATGTTCGCCGGGCAGATGATGGTGTCCCTGCGAGCCGCATGGTCCCGGCGGTGCGCTGAACGCACTCGCACACCCATGCCGACGCGTCAACGGCGACAACTCCGGATGGGTGAGGACGTGCTGCGGTGCCATATGCGGTGGCGGCGGCAGATGGTGATGTGGTAGCGGGACGCCATGCGGTGCCGCTGCCACGGTCCCGGCCGGCGGTTGCATATTGGACAATGCATCGAGCGGTGTGTACGATTTGGTCGGCGGCGATTCAACTTGTGCCTATAGATACAAAAAAACATACACAATCATTTATCTACGAATATCTTATTCACTTGTGCAGCACGTTACGAAATCGAATTCGGAGCGTTGTTGCATTCATTGTTGCACCAACTGGAAATTGCTTTCCAATTTGTTCGACGACGACGAAACGAAAATTCGAGCAAAAATCGCATAGGATAACAATTTCATTTCGTGCAACGTTGCCGCCGCCGCCGTCTTGTATTACGTAATTAAATTGCGCAGTCTTTTTTCTTGCAAATCCATCTAAGAAGATGTTTATTATATTATGAAAAACATGATATTTTCTTCATATACGGAAAACAATACAGCGCCGCAAAACATAAATCGCGCGAGCACAAAAAGAATCATACTTAAATCTGCTTGCTGCTTTTTCGAAAGTTTTTCGTTTGCTTCGCGTATAAATCACGAATTAATTTAATTTTGTTTTGCTTTCGTTTTTTTTTCTCTCTGTAAGCCAAACTAGTCCGTTCATTTAACGTTCTTAAACCTCTAATCTCATAATTAAAGCATCTCCTCCACGTAATTAAAAAACGATCCCGACTGTATTATCTATTAGCAATACGGCAATATTTTCCAAGAATGAAAATTAATTTGATAGAAAATTGAAGTGAAAATAAATGAGCAGAGAGCATCAGCATAGAAAAGTACAACGATTTGCCATATATTGACTTTTTTCCGTTTTCCAGCGCAATGTTTTGGTTGGAAACTACTGCATGAATCACTTTACCAAAAAGCGTAAAAAACCAGAAACGCATGTCATCGAATAATTTCTGATACAACAATTTAAAAAGGGATCAGATCGATCGCTTCTCAGCCAAACAAAAATCTTTGATTTATGTACTTTTACTTGACAGCGCGCTACGTGCTTTTAACGAACGGGAAAGACGAGGAAAAAGTGACTTAGATTATATATGATGGAGAAGAAAAAAAGCCGTGAATGGAAGCTAAACTTGTGCAGCTAATTATTTGAAAGAATCAATTTTGTTAACGATCATGTTTACATCCAAAATTACCTACCTACCCGAAAGGAAGAAAAAAAGATCTGAATTGAAAACGTAAACTGCATCAAATTACCAACAACAACAATAAATTTATTCACATCAACAAGTTGAAGAAAAAGTGAAAATGCAATTTTCCACATCGATTGTATTTTTTGATTGTTGCTAACGTGCCATGAGACAGTAATGAATGCTTCGTTTTCAAGCATTAAATAACATCAAACTTTTTTCCACGTCCATAATCCAATCGGGAAGAATTTAACTAAAACATTTCTTCGAATTCTTTGTTGCACCAAAAAAATGCGACGCTCGAAACTTGTTTGTGTGTATGTATGTCTATGTGTGTGAAAAACTACACTTATCTACAAACTTTTCATTTCGTAGCAAAGGAAAAAATTAATTATCGATGCTTATCGTTGGTATATTTTCTGTACACCGAAAACTTTGCCAACTTTCTCGATAGTTTGCACTTCTTTTTCGGGAATTGTAATAAGAATCATAAGTGTTGTAGTTTTTTTATTTTAGGATATTTAATAAACTAGGTGTGAAAAAGACAACAAGTATACGGTCCGATTTTCAATTACATTACTCGTCGATCGGCTAATAACGGCCAATCATCCTCGCTAACAATGCGACGACGATGGAAAGAAAAAGAAAAAAAAGGCGAGCAGAACATTACTAATTAAAACAGGTTTTTTTCCTCGGGCGCTTGCAAACTAGAAGATCTAGATGGATGTATATGATTTATAATAAGCCAGCACCACTTCGATTTCGATCTATCTCAATAAAACGTGATCGTTACATCATCGTGGCATTTAAAAAACTATTGAAATTCACCAGTAGTAATTTGAATATATACATGTATATATAAAATAAAAAAACATAGTTTTTTTAAAGCACCGCTAAAACAAATATTTGTATTGAAAACACAAATTTTCATGGAATTAATTATTGCCGCCGCGCGAAATTCGTTATTGAAAAATAGTCCAAGGTTTCAAACATCTGAGATCATTCCGCATTCAATACGCATAGTTTATACTTTTTTATAGTTTGAAATTATATGATACACAATTCGACAAGTAATAATTATGACATCAAAGCGACTTCAAATTATTGTAAGTAATGTTATGAAGCCATTAAGGGCAATGTCAAATTCACTGCAAGTAAATTTTCTGCTCAGATTCATTAGCATGTTAATTATTTTAATTGTTTCCGAAAGACTTAAATTATGTTAATGTTTTTCGAGTTAAAAATCGATGATTTTGTGTGTTGTTGGAGGCGCTCGACGGAAAATGGTGCGCTTTTGCTTTTGCGTTGTAGATACTTGTAAATTTTCCATACAGCGTATATTATGATTAATTTAAAAAACAATTAAATATTTACCAAATACGATATTACAACGTAAAACATACATGTGTAAATAAATAATACTTTTAGGAATTAAATTGTAATCGTAAATTGCAGTGCACTTTCCAACCTGAAAAACTAAGTGCTTTTGTGAACAGGTTGTTTGCTAGTTAGGTATATAAAAAATATCTAACTATACATTATGACATTACCCAATGTCAAATATCTCAAAACGTAAACTTTTTTGCGTCTCGAAAAAAGTGATCAATCATAAAGCCTTTTAGTGCGTTCCTGACATATTAAACCAGGTAAGAGACATTTAATGAACCTATAAAATGCCTGACAAAATATTTATTAATCTCAGATTATTCCAGCCACCCTAAAAATATTGAAATGCTTATAAAAGACATATTTAACTAAACTGTTTTACTGCTAAAAGGCATATTGCTTTTCACAACACACTCTACTCTTCTTCTATCAATTCACTCAAATTAATAAGTTTGTTTGTGGCTTGACGCTATTTTACAATAAGCCCTTTAATTAAATTCTGCATCCGAATTAACAATGCATATTCTAACATCAAAAAGGGCTGCTTACAGAACACAAGGATAGCCAATACATGTTAAAAAAGTATAATTTTGCGCTTTGATATTAACCGATATTTCGTTGGTGTCAAATATCTCAAAACGCAAACATTTTGCACCTCGAAAAAGTGATCAATCATAGAGCCTTGTAGTGCATTCCTTATATATTAAACCAGGTAAGAACATATTTAATGAACCTATAAAACGCCTGACAAAATGTTTATTAATCTCAGTTTATTACCATCCACCCTAAAAATAATTAAACAGTCATGTTTGAGTAAATTATAACACTATAGTAGTTAAATTGTATTTACATCCTAGATAACATTACATTTTCAAGCCTCAAAAACTAAAGAGTTTTATGTGAAATTTAAAATGTCGTTTTATATGAAACTACTTGAAAGAGCTTTGAAAATATAGTTTGTGATGTGACACGTCCTCCAAAATATAATGCTCCTTAAGTCAAGTAAAATCTCGATCCCGTTACACTTTGGCATTATGGCATTAGACATTTTGCATATTCTCACATTTAGTTAGCACCCTGTTGACTAAATATCCTAGCATGAAACTGCAATATGCTTTAGGATGTATGTAAACATGACTGTCATGAACATTTCAATATGGATTTGACATTATCCGAATTTACCTTGGGGTCAAGCATCTACTAAAACAATTTGCGCATCCACAAAGAAGGTAATTAATCATAATACCTATTAGTTAGTTTGATATATTTAATAAGGTAAGAGATATTTAATGAACCTATAAACTTAATAAATATTTATTAATCCCAACTTGTTATCATCCACCCTAAAAATATTCGATATGTTGACAACGTCCACAATTAAGTAAGTTAAATGCTGGCATTTACATTGTATATCCTAAATTACAGTATTTTGTATGTTTTGTATATTTTCTTACCCCCAAAATGCTAAAAAATCAATATTAGGCTATCCTCAGTACTGTGAATGTTAGAATCATCGTCAAAAAATATCGCAAAATTGTATTCAGTAAAAATTATGACCATATTTAACATATTTTGTAATGGATAATTTTTGTTTTTACTGCAATCCAAAGCTGAAATATTCGAAAAATGTAACTGTTCACTTGATATTACTTGATAGGAACCTCAGTGAAGTTTCTAGAAAAAAAAATGGAAGTCACCTAAAAGGCTTTCTTTCTAGTGCGTTTTTGATATCTTAAAAACAAGGTAAAAGACGTTTAACGAAGCCATAAAACATCTCAACCCTAAAAACATCTAGATAACATCCATGTTTGAATAGATTGTATACATCAGGCAATTAAATTACAATCGCATTGCACTTTCCCATCTAAAATATATATATCAGCCAAAAATAATTATCGTGTTGTCAAATATTTCAAAAGATTTGCGCGCTGCGACAAAGAATGTAATCAATCACCTGAACCTTTAGTGCGTTGGACATATTAAACAAGGTGAGAGACATTTAATGAACCTATAAAACGCCTAACAAAATATTTATTAATCTCAGCTTGTTAGCATCCAATGCACCCTAACACAAAAATAACAAAAAAACTATCAAAACGTTGATTATAATCAAACTGCGCGATGCAATCAATGAATAGTAGAAAAGTGTGTAAATATAATAAATTGCGCAAATTATTTATGCAGTGCGAAATATTTCACGTTAATTACGCTTTTTCGTCTAATGATTATAAAATTATTATACAAATGTGCTAAAACTTTTACCTAACGACTTATATTAATTGCAACGTAATTAAATTTGTCTATTTGTTAAATTACTGACAGACATTAACTGTTTACAAGCAGCTATTTTGCGGCAATAATTTGATGCGCGGATAATAAATTCCCTCCTCCTCTTCCCCCTTAATTTCCCTCTTTGATAATCGCTTGATAGCGTCTTATTATAAATCAGCAGCGATTCATTAAATTCATGTGCGCCTATTTTTAATCACCTTGGATAAACGTATGTAAGTAGTAAAAAATAATCTCAACTCAATATTTCGTTGCACGAATATATACACCTTCTGCTCCATCATTACTTTGTTAATCTTGTTTTAAATAATTAAGTAGCAGCCAGGTAGTAGAAACGTAAGTGCTCCCATCAAAATCAACAAAACACTATTAAAGTTTTTGTGCATTTTTTTGGTTGTTGGGCAAATTAAGCGATTAATTTCAATTAAGAGCCTGCGATCGAGTAGTTTAGAAGGTAGTTGAATTTGGGATGTCGAATCGTCTCCGAACAATTTCAATGGCAATATATAGAATATTCTAAAGGGACTAACGTTCGCCACAAAGCTAGTCATACACACAATCGAATTCTAATTGGTTTTGGTTAAGTTAATGTCTTGTTTTAAGGGTGGTTTAAATACATTGATCCAAATCAAAAGGTATATTCATCATTGCGATGATTGAATTGGAAGTTGTTGCATAATTTATGTTAGTTGATTCGCATTGCACGATCGTTTGTTGCCGCTGCTCAAATTATAGCGGAAATGCGCTCTTAGATAATGATAAAGCAAACATAAACAAGGAATGAAAAAAGAAGTTTCTAATTTGTTTATCTTTGATTATTACTGGGTACTTACATTCTCATGTTGTGTACTTGTTGTGGTCGTTGATTGAAGGATAGTTTCCGTAGCAACAGCAGTAGCTGCTGTTTGCGTATGACTTGTGGCGGAGATTCGGTATTGCATGCCGCCGATGCTGCAATAGCCCTCATGATGTGTTGATCTTGTCGTGCTGTTCACATAGACGCCCGTGATTGTCACGTCGGTGTCCTGGTTCAGGATGACAGCAACCTTTTTGTTAGGCGCGGCACGCACCTCAATCACCTTTCGATCGTCCTCCTTCTTGACGCTATCCTCGCACAACTTCTTGACGATCGCATCATCGGAGCTGTACACCTCCTCGGATTCGGTCGTCTCCGTGTCGGAGTCTGAAGATTTAGTCTTGGTGCGCTTCTCCACCGAGTAGCTCGCCGCGAGGATGGCGCTCGCGTTTAAGCTGGCCATGCGTTTACGCACGACCATATCCTTCAGGTCCATGAAGATCTCGGTGCGACGACGACGCTTTTGTTGCGGCTTGGGCGCTTCAATCTTCACCTCCGGCTCGCTTTCCGAGCTGGAGGTGGTATCGTGCATGTCCCACATCTTGCCGACCGCACGTAGTCCTGGTACCGAACGTAGGGTACGTGTCGACGGTTGCGGTGTGCTCTCCTTCACCACCGGCTCCTTTTTGATTTCGATCTGATCGAGAATGTTGGAGCGTGATTCGTTTTCGTAGAGGCAGTGGACTTTCGCCAGCGCATTGAGTGATGCGACACGATGCCGTTTCGGACCGTTCCAGAGCGCCTTCAATTTCCGCGATTTGGGTGGTTCGCGTTGCTTCTTGATATTCTTCGCCTTCATCGCGCGTGTTTTCAACAATGCGATCTTCGGTTTGGCGGCGGCGGCAACGGCAGCAGCAGCGGCGACAGTTGCGCGTTTCTTCGGCTTAGCCTCGCTCTTACTCTCGTTATTATCATTATTCGATTCTTTGTCTTTGATTTTCGGCTTTTCTTTCGCCGTCTTTTGTATGGAAGAGCGTTTCGCTTTGACTTTTTTCACCACCGGTGGCTTTTTCTTTGGTTTTGTTGCAATTTTCTCCTTGGGAGTATCGTTTTTCGTCTGTTGTTTGACTTTCTTATCTTTTGTGTCGTTCTTTTTTGTTTTCTTATCAGGTACTTCCGGTTTCTTTTCTTTGGACACGGTC
Source organism: Adinopsis sp. GC000173 (assembly GCA_030264715.1). Classification (NCBI taxonomy): domain Eukaryota; kingdom Metazoa; phylum Arthropoda; class Insecta; order Coleoptera; family Staphylinidae; genus Adinopsis; species Adinopsis sp. GC000173. The sequence goes on from JARJDW010002019.1 coordinate 31,456, forward strand.
TTATTTTTTTCCTGTACTGTGTTTTCCTGCTTTGCAGGTGATTTTTGTCGTTTGACGACGACGACTGGTTCTGGCTTCTTCGTGACTTTTCGCAAATCCTTTTTGGGAGGAGGAGCGATAGTTTTCTTCGCACTGGTCGAAGAGGAGATTGGTACGGTTGCTGGTTTTTTAGTTACCTTGCGTCCCTTTTTATTGTCTTGTCCTTTAACAGGTGTCCCAAATTTTCCTTTAATCACGAACGAAATCGTTTCAGAAATTGAATTTTCCATCTCCTTCGAAACGGATCCCTTCTTGCGCTTGACTGGCAGTTGTTTCTTCATTTTAACACCCGTTTTAACGACTGTTTTTTTAATGTTAGTTACCTTGGGAGCCCTCATAGTCATTGTTTCTGCGACATTTTTTTTCACCGCCACGCACACTAGATATGGGAGAAAGCTTCTGTTGCTTTTACACCAACGTGTTTGAGATTGAAACCTGCGCCTTCTCTTATAATATCACCCCCGAGCATCGATTTACCCCTCTCAAACCAACGTGAGGATATAATCAAATCAAAGGAATCTAAAAGATGGACATGTCCGAAATACTTCCTTTGACATTTTCAGCTCTTTACATTTCTTTGCAACTCGACAAGAGAGAAAGAGATAAAAAGTCTATTGTTTACCTTTCATTACTTGTGTTGCAAGGCTGTTTGCTTGTTTTCACTCAAATCAATTCGTTTGATGGCAATTTACATTAGAATCACATTTCACATTGTGTTATTAATTAAAAAACACCAAAAACATCAATAAATACACCTTATTTAGTTACGACTTTACGCAAAAACTCCCCGCCCTAAATACGTAGAGTATGACAGGCCACCATCTTACAGCTGGTTTCAGACAATTCCGCCTGAAGGCACCATCTACCTCCATCTATCGTATTATTTCTAATCCATATAATCAATATTTATACAACCAAATATACAAACCAGCTGTACAGCGACGTATACACTGCGAGAAATAAAATGAATTTACTCGCATATTTGATCAATAAATGGAGCTCGTTGTAGGCAGCCATACATACACGAGCATAAAAAACAAAGCATATAACTACACCCAACTTTTACAAATTGCAATATATTTTAATTACACGCAATATGTAATTAAAAACAGAATCATATGAAATTTTGAATCAAGCAACAAAATCTAATATTACACATTTAATTGAAATGAATTTTTGTGTTTGTTAGTAAAATATTTCAATAATTAATTAAGTTTGCTTCGTATTCCATTAATAACCTTCAAACATGCTTGTTATTAAATATTTTCATGTGCGCGTTCATTCTCGAATAAGCCATATTACGAAAAAAAAGCAACACAAGACAACCAGCTAAGAATCTTTATGCGAGCATTGACACATTACGTGTTTCCAGCAAAAGGGCAATGAATGGATCTAATGATAGTTTAAAGATAGCTTTGCACAAAAAAGATAATAGAAGATATTAGATTGCAATAATTTAAAATAATTTGCTGATCGAACAAAACAAAAAAAAAGCAACACAACGCTGTGATGGGTTTTTGTTGCACGAATTGGATTCGAAGTGGATTAACTCAAAGCAGCAGCAATAGCTCGGTAAACTTTTCTACGTGTTTTAATTGTCTAAATAAAAATCCGTGTTAATTATTCAAATGAAGCATACTTGTATTAAGTGCACCATTTTTTTTCTGCAACCTCTTTTTGATCGATTCAAAATACAACCTGTTATCATAATAACTCTGACTATATCTACTAGCTTTGATCAATTTAAATAAAAACAATTTATTGCATTTTTTGTATTTTATACAGCTTTTTGTCGAAATAAAAATCTGCGTTTATATTTAGCAAAATCTAGCAGTACCTACTCTGTTTCGTTAATTGTAGTCTCCAATATAAAAAAATCTATGTTAATATATTTTTATATAATTAATATAAGAAGCATTCTTGTTTCAAGTACACTATTTTTGCAACATTTTTCATTGATAAAAACAACCTTGCATTTCTCATCTATTGCTAATGCCAAAAAATGTGAATTAATCACAACCGCAAATTGGGTTGAGATGAAAAAATCTAACTGTGTTTACCCACTCAGTTTCGTCAATTAGAGTCTCCAATAAACCGTAAAAGATTTTATCCTAGTTTTCTATGCGGAGTTTTTGTTCATCTGTTCGAAGTGTTTTAATTATCCAAATAAAAATCGGTGTTAGTAATGAGATAAAAGCGTCTGTTTGTCTGAAATACAATAAAAACAACTTGTGATGTTGCTAAAAATGTAAATGAATTATGTTAATAACAAATACTTTATTCTATTTTGTATTAATGAGTTGAATTAATTGACTAAAATCCATGTTAATTATTAAAATGAAAAAGCATACTTATCTCAAGAGCACAACTTTTTTAAATTAATTGAAAAAAGCCATCTTGCATTCTTCATCTATTGCTATGGCCAAAAGTTGTAAATGGAATCAGTAATTATGTTAATAACGAAGATTTTACTCTATTTTGTTTTAGCATATTTTGCGTTATAATTGACTAAAATCCATGTAAATTATTAAAATGAAGATGCGTACTTATCTCAAGAGCAGCACTTTTAAATTAATGAAAAACATCTTACATTCTTCATTTTTTATGCTTATTGCCAAGAATTATGAATTAATTGCTACAAATTTGCTACCGCATACTATCTAACTGTAGCGACTCTTCAATATAATCACCAATTTTATTAATAACAAATATATTTTGCCTGCCTATTAATTAACAAAATCCATGTTAATTATTAAAATGAAGCATACTTATCTGAAGAGCACTACTTTTATAAATTAATGGAAAAAAATATCTTTCATTATTCATCTATTGCTATTACCAAAGATTAAAGACTCGTTAACGCAAAAAATCAGTTAACAGTTTCATAAATTAGAGCCTGCCTACAATAAAGCGTAATTATATTAATAAAAAAATATATTGTACAGATATTATTCTATTTTTGTTTTTATAATACGAACATTTTTTGTCCGCTTTCAAAGTTTATCTAACGGTGCTGTAATTTCATCTACATAAGAAATACGTCGCCGATACGTGTAGAATATCATACTTACGTAATAGATAAAGAAACGCCACCACGGACGATTTTATTAATTGCAACCAATTAGCACGTGAGAATGCAATAAAATTTAATTAAACAATGAACGTATGCGATTGATTGTTTGGCGCCTTGCAAGGAATGTTAATGAAAACAATTTTTCAAAATAAGTCAACACGGTGTGTGTGGGTATAATACAATGGAAATATTTTGAACGATTAATATGTTTTAACCCGAAACGGTTAAAAAGTTATGTAAGTACATACAGCTTTGTGTTGGTTGTTATTATTATAAAGAATTCAACGAGCAGTACTTAGAAATTCTTCAAAACCTTTAGAGTGGTTGCAAAAACGTGTTTGTACAAAATGACGAGTGATTTAAAAATACATATAAAACGATTTGATGTGTTAAATTGAAATGTTATAAAAAAATAAAAATATACGTGTTATAAATCATTTTATTTTTTTTTTAGAAAGGAACTTTACGCAACTAATTATTAATCTAGTAATTAGTACATATAAAGCAACCTAAATATTTTCGTTGCAGTAAATAAGTAAATTAAATAGCGTCGACGTTTTCAAAAGTAAACTTCTCTATCAACACACACAAAAGTCTAAAAAGGAAGAAATTATATATATGAATTTAGTTACTAATTTGTTTATATTGATTTTTTGTTAATTAAAACTTTTTTTACACAATTTCTCTTAATAAATGTGAAATAAAACGCAAAATTCAATAAAATGTCGCAGATAATTTAAAAATTCTTTATGAAATATTAAATTATTACAATTTTGGAGCTAAAACATAGAAATTGCACAAATTTTGTCAGTGGGATTGGGATTTCTTAATTAAAACTTTGAAAAGCCTCTACTAAGCAAACTAATTTAATGTTATTTTTCATATTAAATGTGAAAGAAAACGTAACATTTAATAAAAAGTTGCAAATAATTATAAAATTCTAAAGAAGCAGAAATTACACGAACTTTGTGGGTGGTATTTTATACATAATTCCGCGATATTTTCGTACGTTAATGTTGAAGATTTTAATTTAAACGTTATGACTTCTTTAAACGCCTCCACAAAACAAACGTATTTTGGTTTATTTTTTCATTAAATGTGAAATAAAACGTAAATTTTAATTAAAAATAGCAAATAATTGGGTTTTAAGGCGTCTTAAAGACTTAGAAATCATTTAACACATACAATTTGAAACAAAACATGTAATTATTACGATTTTGATGCAAACTTGTCAATGCAGAAGGCTAAACAGCAGAAATTATACGAATTTAGTGGGTGGGAATTCTTCTATACATAATTTCATGATATTTTCTTACACGCTATATAAAATTATATTTTTAGCTTAATATCAAGGAAATGTTATTCATAAAAAAAGCGTATCGCTATATTAATCTAAAAATATATTTTATTAATTAATAAAAACCAAGGTAAATGGTTTTTTATTTGGTAAAGACGCCAAACGTCCAACACGTAGAGTATTATAAAGTATTTACGCACAAAAAAATCACAAAAATAGCAATTAATTAAATAATTAAAAATATATTTTATAAATTAATTAATATGTTCAATACGTGGCTTTAAAAATTCTCTTGCATCGCAAGTAATTACATAATTCTTTTAGGCATATGCAACTCCATTAAAATTAACCTAGAAATTTACTTTTTTTTAAATACACATTCACATGATTATTGGTGAGAAGTAAATTATTGTGTTGTTGCTATTTAATATATGAATACACATATTTTGTTTATATATTCCCTCATGCGACAGGTTTTACTTTTTTTTCCTACTCAAATTCACACAATTGTTTCGTAACATTCCTTCTTCTTCACTTTAAATTGTTTTCCGAACAAAAAAAACCACGCGCAACGTTTAATGACTCGCACACAGATTTATTAGCGATAATTTATTAGATAAAAAAGCACACACGTTAAGTATTATTGCATTCCAGCAGGTATAGTTCGCATTTACGCGATGTGGAAACGCTAAAACAAAATGTTGATTGAGATTGACATCCACGAGGAAGAATTTCAAGTCGCCACGCCGGCAATTTATGCTAAATGTCGTTGATTAAAATAAAATGAATGAAATGTGCTTGTAAATTGCTAATTATTGGAATTCGTAAAAAATACTTGCAATTTTTAAAGAAAAAAAATGTATATTTGTTATTTAGATTTTTAAAATTAGACTTCACTTTAATTGCAATATATTTCTTTAAAGATTTTATATATAAAAAATTAAGAATTTCTTAGATTTTTCTTAGTTTAGTGTCAAAAATTAACAATAAAACGTTATTTTTATATTATTATGTAATATCGTAATAAAACTTAAAATTCTCAAGTAATTAAAATTTTTATTTATGAAGGATTATGCAGTTCTTTGGCATTTCTTAAAAAAACTATAAAAACTAAAAATTAGTCGTAAATGCGAATTTTTGTTAAGAATCATTACCAAAAAAAAGATATTTTTATAGCTTTTCTTAAAAACTTTTTAATGAAATAAACTTATTGACTTAAACTTTGCTTAAAAGTCGCAAATAATTAAGAAAATGATGATTTTTGTTATTTTTTTACTTTATTTTTTTTATTAATGTTTCATAAAGCAATTTAATTTAATAAGCTTTTTAAACTTTTTACGTGCGCATATAATATAATAAATTTGCAGCGTTTTGTCGTATTAAATATGATTATGCGCCGTGACGAGTGGATATCATAGCATATCCATTATCATTGCGCTAAGAAGTTGCGTATCGCATTAGTCAAGAATGACTGTACAAACTTTTCAGCTTGCAACAGCAACAACAACAACAACACCGCCCCGGTAAAAGTGTTTTAAAGCCGCCACGGCGCTGTGGAAATCTAACGCAGGCAGGGAAAACAAGCAACATTAAAAACGGAATTTATGTGTGGGATTAGCATGCAAATGAGGTTCATCATTGTAGTATATTAATATATTTAAAGTGGGAAGTGGCTGGAGATTCTTCTTTTTTGTGCACTTCTACGAAATTACGTAATTGAAAAACATGTTGTGTTGACTACTAGCTAGACAAGATAATTCGACTTTAACGACAGCAGCTATTTGTGTGGCATAGACATAGACACAAGATTATGATGACAGCTATTAAAGTAGATTTTGCTAAATATCTATATTTATTCAAAGTACTTAGAGAAGTTTAATGAAATTTTAGTAAAAAATAATTCAGTTTAATCCTTTTACAATTTTTATTGCATATATGTCCAAGTTCTCACAAAAGGGTTAAACATTGAGCTAATTATGATTAAAACTGCGATTAAAGTAGAAATATCTAGTGGATTTACACATATTTATTCAACTACTGAGATATTTATCAAAAATCTGTTACTTTTTTAAACGTCTAAATAAATGGCTTGTTAAATTTAATGGATTTTTACTAGAAAGATTAAAGGTATAACATATTTGTGTGGCATAGACGAAAGTTCATGATTAAACGTGCTATTAAAGTAACCTTTGCTAAATATCTTGTGTACCTACAAATATTTATTCAACTACGGAGATGTTTATCAAAAATTCTTTAACTGTTTGAACGTATAAATAAATGGCTTGTTAATGTCACTAAAAAATTATTCATTAAGTTAGTTTGACTTTAAAGAGAGCACCTATTTGTGTGGCATAAATACTAAATAGCTTGTGGACCTACAAATATTTATTCAACTACTGAGATGTTTATCAATAATCCTTTAGCGTTTTAACTGTAATACTTACCTAAATGGCAAGTTTAATGAAATTTTAGTAAGTAAATAATTATTTTAACTTAGACATTTATGTTTGATGTTGCAAAATACGAAATGCTTTTGTGTAAGAAAAACGGCAAACGTAAAAGCAATCTTAAATATTTTATCCTAGAAACTAATTGAAAACGCATTTCATTGATCAGATCTTAGATTGAAAATATAATAAGATATTGTAAGAGAGTCGTTTTTAAGCTAAATTCGAAAAATTGACAAAACATGCTTTTACAATCGGATGACTTTAATAAATAATGGAAGATGACAATATAATGCATGGATTGATGATGAAGAAAAATGCTTTATTTAAGAAAAATATCGTTTTTTGTAGTTTTGCTGATTGTATTATGTATTAATTTTGCAATATATCGAAGAGAAGTTTCCAAGTTTGAAGGTTTAATTGCTCCAAACTATAATAAGCACTCAATTAAGTACAAACGCGCGCAATAATTGAAACAAACACATGTAATAAAAGATTACTATGCACTAATTGCTTTATTTAACAATCAATTTAGCTCCGACATGTATACAATTAGGATACGTTTTTGTCGTCGTTTGAGCATTTGGGACTCGCATGCCATCGTTTCTTATGGTCGCATCTTATTAGATTGAATTCTGAAGCGGAATTGAAAATAGGTTGCTTGCGCAGATATTTCAACGTTTTATTAATTTATAAAATGATATGAAATTATTCCACTTTCTATCGCCTAATAAGGCGGTAACGCCGTAAAAAAGTTTTGCGCCTTTCGAACGCAATTTTTCATGAAAAAAATAACGTTTTCCATAAAAATTATTATTCATAAAAATTTTTGTGGAAACTTTTATCCGCATCATTGGTTCGCATCAAAATTGCTTCTCTCAATTTATTACAGCTGGGGCACGTAACATATTTATTCCTAATTCATTGATCACAACAAATAAAAGTTTTTTTTTTAAATTCTGCTTGAATATTATAAATAATTAAAAATTCATTTTCATTAAACAGGAATTTCATTAATGTTGCATCAAAATCTGTTTATAAATGAACGTTTTGATAAACCAAATAAATACGCCGCATTCTGTCGCATCAAATACGAATTGTTTTCATAGAAATTATTATTCATAAAAATTTTTATGTGGAAACTTTTATGCATCATTGCATCGCATAAAAATTTCTTCGCGTTCAATTTTAAAAATTACCCATTAGATGGTTGGAACGTAGTTAACTAACACATTCATTACCAATTAATTGCTCGCGCACAAGAAAAAATGGAAAATCCTTATATGGATTACCTACAAATATTCTTATCGTGCTTAGTTTTAGACTCGATAATTTAATAACGCAAAAACAAAGCCATGCGTTTATGTTAATTGACTGGATTTAGCTTAATCGTATATAATATATATATAGCACTTCTAATTGCGCACATGTATTTCATGTAAAGATCACGAATTTCCCATGGCATGCATTAACATTAATTTTCTTGCATTCTTGCTGCGGTAATGAATTTAAGTTCAAATCCTTATGTATAATCGAATATACGTATTAAGTCATTAATTTGCTTGGAAATATAATGTTATCAAAGAAACTTGTCAAAGTGCTTTTAGTCAATTTGGCAACAAAAAACACAATATGAATTTAATACGTACTGCAACCATAGGCGTCGTTATAATCATTTTCAGTGTCTCAAATTATTTTTTAGTATCTCCACGAGTCCTTAATATAAAATTTGTAATATATTTTCCTTTACGCAGAAATTTTTGCGATTTTTCTTAGATCTTTGGCATTTTCCATCAAATGTTTTATCGTATTTCATCATTATTGATGAAAAAACTGATTTCTTCTTGATTTTCGAACAATTTTGACAAAAAACGTTAGAGGTTTTGATGGAAATGCTGAAAATCAAAGAAGAAAATCGCAAAAATTTTCTGCGCAAAGAAAAATCCATAAAAAAATTTATGTTTAGAAAATGTGGAAATACTAAAAAAATAGTTTGAGGCACTAAAAATGATAATATTTTGTAAATGCATGCGACGCCTCTGATTAACAAAATTATCGCCAATACAAGATGCGACGACTCATTGGCAACGAGAGCGCCTTATCTTGAATCTAAAATATGTAAATAGATGATAAATTGTTGTCTAACTCACTTGTGTGCGGTTGCAAAACGCTTTATAAATTATAATAATTGCGATACTACACATAATAATAATAAAAATTAAAACAATTGCGAAAATTAGCAGCGCTGCTGCCATAACAAAATGTTTAATTAAAAAGTAACGAATTGCGAAACTTTCGTTTGCAGATTGCACTAATTCCTTTAAAAAATGAATTCTTTAAACACTCATTAATTATATTTAATTTTTTTGAAAGAATAAAAATTAATTTCAAGGTCGTTTGAGCGCTTACGAAAACGAGAAAGAAACATAATATTTATAAATAAATAACGAAACAAGCGCATAAGTGAAACGCCGAAGCGCACACACACAAAATAAAAAAGTTTCTCTTGACAGAGTATAGAAATATAATGCGCATCAAAATTTATAGTATTCACTATCAAGTCAAGCCAATTTAACGCAATTAGCATTGCCTTGAAATTGAAAATCTTTTTAGTAAGAGAAAAAAATAAATACTGCGCGCCTGCATTGTCAATGCGCAACGATCGTCAAGCGAATTTCCGCTGCGATGATTTTCTAATGCATTTTACATATTTATTAATTATACATTGTAATCGATGCTCTTTGAAAGTAATGCAATGCGAAGCGACGAAGGCCATCGCACCGTCATTGCGTCGTCTTCGTCGTCGTTACATGAAATTGAAAATTTGAAAAATACCGTGCGCCTGTATTGTCAATGCGCAACGCTCGTCAAGCAAATTTCGGCTGCGATGATTTTCTAATGCATTTTACATATTTACAAGTAATAATTTATTAATTATAGCAGTGTTTTCCAATCTATTTTGTGGAAAATAAGTAAACTATTCTAATTATTTAAAAAAAATTGTCAATGTTCTTTAGATTTTTCTTTGATTTTTGGCATTTTCCATCAAAACGCTTAACAATTTTCATAAAAATCGTTCGAAAAGTAAGCAGAACCAAGTTCTTTTCAATTTTCAAGCAATAATCATAAAATTTGATGGAAAATGTCGAAAGATCAAAGAAAAATCAAAAAAATCATTCGAAAATTGAATGTTTAAGAATCTCGGTGGAGATATTGAAAAATAATTTAAATAGTTTATATATTTTCCAACTGAATTATACACTCTAATCGACGCAGGTGCTCTTTGAAAGTAATTCAATGTGAAGCGACGAAGGCCACCATCATCATCGCGTCGTCATCGTCGTCACATGATGCAGCCGATAGGATAGATGAATATTCATTTTCCATCTATAAATAAAGTGTTTCTCTCTGCATATATCGCAATTAATTAAATGTCATATACGCGTTGTCTGCGCGAAAGGGAGCTATAACATAGTTGTGTGTGGTGTGGATGCAGATGCAGCAGCCCATCATCAGCAACAACATTATCATCAATAGGTTAAAGACGTTTTCCATGCATAAATTACTACACCAACGAATCGGTCGCACATATATGTATATGTATGTATGTATGGACTTGCAGAACGAGTTTTAGTAGAGAAACTTTCTAACTAACAGATATTGTGACGATCCTGCACACATAGGCGAACAAAACACAACAAGCAAACAAACAACATCGAATCCGATGAAAATCTAATGTGTATATGGTGTTGACCGAACGAACGGTACAGTTACGCTTCTAGGTCGCTACGACACGCATGCTAATGGCAATCACGTAGTATTTGGTTTAAAAATGCGTTGTTTTGCTCACAATACAAAAAACGCAAAACGTTTTGTATTGTCAACTTTCATCTAAATGGGTTTTCTAATAATATTTATTATCGCCAATCGTTTTCGGTATTAACATTTGCATATTTAATTGTAATGTTCGTAAGCAGCAAAGAAATAGACAAAGAATCTTTAGTTTTCAAAAGTGAAGTCATAAGTTTTGTTAGATTTTTCTGAAAAAAAGGCACGCATGCTAGTAGTAATCACGTAGTACATATTTGGTTTAAAAATGCGTTTTGCCCACAATGCAAAAATTGAAAAAGTTTTGTATTGTCAACTTTCATCTAAATGAGTTTTCTAATAATATTTATTTATTATCGCCAATCATTTTCGGTTTAAGCATTTGCATATTTAATTATAAATAATGTTGATAAGCGGCAAAGAAATGCTTTATTTTTTTAACGGGTAAAGAATCTTTAGTTTTCAAAGATAAAGTGATGATAAGTTGTGTTAGATTTATTAAAGAAAAAGACATGCATGCTAGTGGTAATCACGTAGTATGTATTTGGTTTAAAAAAGCGTTGTTTTGCCCGCAATGCAAAAAAACGCAAAACGTTTTGTGTTGTCAACTTTCATCTAAATGGATTTTCTAATAATATTTATTATCGACAATCGTTTTCGGTATATTACAATTTGCATACTTATATAATTATAATGTTGGTAAGCCAACAAAGAAATGTTTTCTCTTGCTTTTTTTTTGAAAAGGTAAAGAATTTTCGGCTTTCAAAGGTGTAAAGTGAAAAGTTGTGTTAGATTTTTTAAGAAAAGCAAAGGAATTTTAGCCAAGTTTGTTGTTGTTGTAGATTACTTTAGTTTTTGTTAAAACATTTAAGCATTTTAGTATCAAAAACAGTTTTCTTCTTATAAAAAAATTAAGATTTGGAATGCTTTATAAATAAAATTTATAAATAAAACGTAAAATTTACTTGAGAGTTGAAAATGATTAATAATATTTTAACAACCATTAAAAACTGAACGTAAAAATTAATAGAAAGTCGCAAATAATTAATTTTTTTAAAGAAACCTTTACAAAACATTTTTGAATTTATCTTCAAAACTTTTCTAACTGGGCTTTAATATTGACTTTTATTTACTAAAACTATGAAATAAATTGTGAAATTTGTTAAATTATCTTAAGAAAATCATAAAATTCGTTAGCTCTTTTTAACATTTGCATATATTGAATCTTTATTCGATCAAAACTACGAAAGAAAACTTGAAAATTGTGATTTATTCATAACTTGTTGAGTTATTTCAAGAAAATCGTAAAATTCTTTCTGCTTTGAAAACGCAAAAATGTTAAAACAATTCTACTACACGTATTGTATTTTACATAGCGCTTTATTCCAACCTCGAATCCATCCATCTATCGCATCATACACTTAACACATCCACACCCATGTATAATAATCAGCATTCTTACGTCTTGACGTGCGTACATAGATCGGTTTTGTATGCCGTCTAATAGTGTTTTGTATACGTATATGTGACACAAAATCATACATTGGAACCGTTTTCGCTTGAATAATTCAAACATCAATACATACACACACATCCATTGTTGTTTGTTTTTGTTTCGAGTACGAAATATTTATCACGTCAATGCGTAACCGAATTTGAATAAGCCTTCGCGCGGCATTAATGCATAACATAGGTAGGTAAGCATGTTTTTTTCGCTGTCATATTGATTATATTTTTGGAGGTGAATTGCCTGTACTATATATGTATTTATTTTTTATATAGATTTGAAGGATGTTGTTGTTTAAAATTACAAAATCGCCATTTGCTTTGTTTTTCTATGTGTACATTCACAGTATTTAATCGCAGGATATTATTACGCCAGATAATAAGAATGTATGTGTATGTATGTACATATGTTTGCGCTACGTTTTCTTTTCAAACAAATTCAATCTATTTATTCGGCTAGAAACAAGATTTAATATGTCAGGGATGGGTTGAATTTTTCATTTTGTACACAAATACA
>JARJDW010002021.1:0-62664 GCA_030264715.1 Adinopsis sp. GC000173
TTTTGTTAAATAACTAATTCAAAAATCAATTTATTTTTTAAACTTAACGTTATTATATCAATAATTTAATGCACTACGTGCTAAAATAAAATTTGTTGCTTGGCCGGGCCATTTTCTTAAAATATTAAAGAAAATCGAAAATGCAGAAAATTGCAATGTACTGAACAACTCTACACTTAATATGTAATTTTTAAGATAGTCCAGGTTGCGGCATTACCCGGCGATCGCCAATACTCGACTTTCCCTTAATTGTTATTTATTTACTAATGCGGGAAAATAATTATTATTTATAGCATTAGACACAAAATCCATCGACCGATACCAAGTTACTTGAGATGTACATACTAGATTTTTCGCAATTGAAATAAATTTCTTACGAAGACACGTGTTAAAAAGTAAATATATGGTATGTCACCAAAGTGGTCAATATGTAATATAGGTATGTCTATGTAGTGACATCATAATGCTTAATCTGTAATTGTTATTAATCTGTAATTTAGTCTCCTTTCTCATTATTCGTTGACATTTCACTAGTAAATACTTATAGCGCATATAAAAAATCATATAAAAACTCCAAAAAATAAATAGTAAAATGATAATAAAATTTAAACGATGAGGAGATTTTTTTCTATTGTGGATTTCACAAAAATTTAATCGAAATAGTACAGTTTCATCCATTAGAGTGCTCCAAGCGTTTTTCGCAAAAAACAATTGCTTGAGGCACAATGTCGAGTTTCATTCTAACCCGTTCATTATTTAGGTACTCTAATATTGATTTTTTTGGTATAAAACCTATTATTGGCTGCAATTTTTTGTTTTTTAAATGATCATTTTTATTTAATTTTAATTTACTTAAAATGATGTGGCATCTACATATTTAGTAATTTAGTGCAGTAAATCCTACATTCAACATTGATTTTCAAATCTGTAAGAGGAAAACTATACTATAATATTTTACTAGTAGCAATGTTTACGATTGTACAATAATTAAATAGTAAAAACATTACAACCTGTAGGTAGGTAGTGTGCTGTATTCTTTCATTGCATTTTTATTATTATTTCGATTATTATAATTTGAAACGTTAAATTTTATGGGTGTCTAATCCATTGTATTTAAAAACATAAAATTAGCACATAATTTTACATTGTAAATAAGTGCCCAAAAATAGTGGCACATACCTTGTTGTAACCGTTTTGTTTTTTGTTTTTTTTTCGGTTAACCAATCAGTAACCTGAATTATTTATATATGTTAATGTTTTCTTCTATGAGAAATGTACGTGAAAATAATTAGATATTAATATTATTTAACTAGTGCGCTGATTTGTTTATCAATCCTTTCTCTAGTCCAGTAGTGGCATTAATCTACATTTTCTGCATATTTGATCGCATCAACGAAATAACTATTTAACAAACTAATAATTTAAATTTTTTTTAACTGTGCATGTACTCGCATCTAGTAATTGATTTAAATAAAAACTATGTCATATCCTCGATGCATTATCAAGAACAGGAAAACAATTCTTTTTCTATGAGTGTAATATGTAATAGAATTTATTATTTCATTGATTAGATATGCATGCTTCTTGCAATGTTATATAAACCGTAAACTTTGTATTTAAGTGGAAAGAATAAGGAATATCTAAGTAAGGAGAAAAAAATTCTTATGTTATGTTATGTTATGTTACTTTGTATTATACATAGATGTACTTGTTAAGAATTAATTCTATTTTTTTATAATATTGTTTTATGATATATAAAGATATCCCGTTTGTAGCTGTACACATTTTCAAAGAAAATTTATCAAATCGAAGTCGGTTTGAATACATTGATGCGACTTTAATGCTTTCGGAGTTAATTGCCGACGCATTGCATTTTTCTTTAATGCGGACTGAATGCATTTTTGCAGGTAATTAGTTATGTAAATTGCCCGAGGCGACAATCAGCAAATCATCAGTTTGATTTAGTTCAAATTTTAGTGTCTACTTTAATTAGCAAATCTATACTAAATCATAAATTATATTATCAATTAATCGCATTACAAAGTATTTTAATTAATTTAAGAATTTGTAAGATGCCAGTATAAATATAAGTAATTTTTCTACTTTATGAGACGGTTTAATAGATACATGAAATAATTAATTTTAAAGCCACAAAATTTGTGATCATAAAAATTAATTGACAGACGACACAAAAATGTATTTAAAACAATTTTCGTCGACATCGCCAACCGCAAACATTCTTCGTGGAAATGTAAGAATTTTAAGAAGATGTGAGTAATGTTTTACCCATTTTATCCATCGGAATTGTCGGTTTATGAGATTAAAACTACATTAAACATAAGAAAAATAAGCGCATACTTATGTTATATGTTATATGCAAAGGAAGCAACCATTTATTATTATTAAATAATTATTTCACGCAAATTAATTACAATTTTTATAATAACAATCAATAAAATTATTTTAATGGTGCATTGTACTTATAACACCTCGTAATTGCAAATTAAATTAATTATTTCCTACACAGCATACGAACATAAAATTTGCAATAAACAATCAACTTTGCTTTTTTTTAAATAAAATCAAGAGCATGTAAGTATGTTGTTTGTTTGTTGTGTGTGTGTATGTGCATATGTGTGCATAGTGAATATATTCGTACGTACGAGTATGTATGAATGTACTATACATGCATAACAAGTTATTAAATAATTAATTTATAAATTCAATCTTGTTTCCCATAAATTTTGTGCCAATTTTAATTTCGCTTGCATAATTAGTTCGCTATTTTTTACATAAATTGCTAGTCAACATGTGCATTGTGAAACAAGAAGAAAAAAAATCAACAACATTCTATATTTAATTATAAATTTATCTTTCACTCTATGGTATAGATACATTGTCTTGTTTGTAATTAATTAAGACAAATAATTAATGCAATACTTTGTTATTTATTACATACTGTGTACGTTTTTTTAATAAGTAATTGCTAGCTAAAACGAAATAATTGAAAGTTTAATGTTTAAATCAGTTCGTAATTAATTTTACAAAATAAGATCAAGTGGATACGAATTTATAAATCAATAAAAATTAATTAGTTTCATATTTTGCAACTAAGTATTATTTATTATATCAATTTTATTAAAACTTATTTATACCCAAACGAATTATTAAATACATATATGAATTTTTACTCTCTGAATGAAAAAAAAATCTAAGAAATGCCTTCAGAAGCAGCTTCCTTAATTTAATCGGAATTGTGACTACACTTACCTCCAGGAACATACAATACTACAATAAATGTTTTTCACTCGTTCAATACTTCAATTTCAACTAATATTAGATAATAAAACTTTATTTATTTTGTAAAGTACTTCTTTCAGTTCTTATTTTACGGAATTCAATGGGTCATATGTGAATTCAATTTAGATTGGATTTCATTAACTTGCAAAGTCAAGTTTAGCTTTTTAAACGCCTACACTTCTTAAATATTAAATTTGGAATTTGTGGGGACAATAAATATTTTAATAAAGTTCAAAATATTTGCTGCTACGTCTTGGTGCACCATTATTATAATATTGAGAAATTAATAATTAAAAACACTTGGTTTTGATTCACTATAGACTTTACTTGGATAAAATTTTTAATTATTAATTCCTCAATAGTAAATATTTTACTTTATTTTTCATTTTTGTCACTTGATAATTCAAATTATAAAAATCAGATCATAATACGATATTTAGACTAAGGTTATATAAAAAAAACTGTGAAATATGAAATAGAAATTGTGTGTTAATTGTTATTAGTAGTAACTTAATGTTTAATAAACTATGAATTTCCTGTAAAAATGAATGCGTCAAACTTGTAAATATTTGTCAATTCGGGTTAATTACATAATAAACAATAACTATAGGAATTTTATTATTAGCTGTTGATATTTTACCAATATTTACTAATAAAAATATTTAAATGTTAATTATTTATTCATACAAATAAATGCGTTTTATAACGGGTAAATGGAAACAACAAAAAATTAAAAAAATTAAAGTACTAACTATAAATTATAAATTTTGTTGAATCAAAATATGAATTTCCTAGTCAAGTCCAATTAATTTTATTTATTAAATGGAATTTAAGAGAATTTTAGATGAATTCAGGCTTATATTAATTTCTAATGCAAACAAACGCGAAAATAAAACGAAAAATAGCTGTCTGCTGTTGATGAACCATTTTATATTTTAATATTTAAACGTTAATTATTTATTCATACAACTAAATGTGTCAATAAATTATAAATTTTGTAGAACCAAAATATGAATTTGGTAGTCAAGTCCTATTAGTTTTATTTATTAAATAGAATTTTAAAAATTTTAGCTGCATTTATGCCTATCTAATTATTTATCCAAACAAACACGAAAATAAAACGAAAAATGGGGAAAATATTTTAGTATTTTTTATTAGAAGCAGTTTGCAAAATAAATTTCAAATAGTTGCAAATATGTTTGTAAGAAAAAAAAGTTGATTATATAGTTAGATTAGATTGAATGCACATGAAGATGCATTTGAGTATTATTATAGTAGTAGGTAGTAAAGGAAAAATGTTGCTTTTAAGCTAGTTTAGTTGCACGTCGTGTTTGTCATAAACTTTAATACATAAAAACCAGTTTTTGTGCAATAAAGCAATAAAAATTAAACAAAATAAAATGCACATCACAAAATTATGCGATATTTTTTACCCGTTTTAAATAAAATTACATACGTACGGATTCAACTTTCTTCACCTTGAACACGTGCGTTCAGATCTATTATGATAAAGCCTTACAGCCGAGCGAAATTTATTAAAAACTTTTTCAACGTTACCTTACGTAAAAATAAGTTGCATACCTAATTAGGAGTGACACCAAATATTATTCTAATAGGAGCAGAAAAAATGTTCATTATTTAACATAGAAGACAATCGTGAAGGTGCCTTGACACGATTGCAGATTAGGATGAATTTTTAATTAAAAATTATTGTTGCATCACACATACACACATATCGTTGTAATTATTTATCAATTTTTTATGTTATGATTATTGTTGTTGTTGTTGCAGATTATGCGTTGGTTTCGAAAGCAAGGAGATGCACCGAGGCTGTTAAGTTTATCGCCGCTACGAACGGATTCTTCAAACGATGACGTTTTAATTGATACGCCAAAAGTAAACGCCTGTCATCGATCAAGAATTGGTATGTTCTTAAAGCTACTCTCCTACATTAATTAAGCAATCGGTGACAGTTGTATATTATTAAAAATTTTGGTAGAAAGCATAGATAATCGATACGAGTCAAATTGATTCGTATTCCGAGTTATTTCAAAACCAACAATTGTGCTAATTTTTTACTTTTTTTAATCAAGGTTTATGTCTTCTAATGTGTTTAGATCAATATTATTACCCATTTGAAAGTTTCATACGCTGGCAATAAAACATAAAGATTGTCTTATTTTGTAAGACGCTGGAATGTTTCAATTTTTCTATAATATGCAGTTGGAAATAAATAAAATTTATTAATTCAATTTATGTTTACTCCAGCTTTTTCATTGAAGCGAAAAAATAAAAACTATATGTATTATATTCTCCGACCATTAATTGAACATATTATGAGGTTGCAAAAGGTAAACAATAATAAAATCTTAATTTTAACGCTTGAAGGCTGTACTTTTGTGCCGGATAAAATCTACACTCTTTCGTTACGTTTGAAATTCTAATAAACAAAAAAACGCACACACAAAAAAAGAGTCAGCGCTTGCGGTTATTTCGTTACCGGTAAAAGTGATGCAAAAAATCAATCTAAATTTAATTATAATCCGATGATATCAAATATAATTTACAAGACGTTATATTTAGGTTAATGTTTGAATAATCTATCGTATAGATTGGGATTAGTAAAAATTGAACCGTAGATAAATTCAAGGAGACCCTTAAAAATTTGCCACAGGCGATGATTATTAACTGTTTTTATTGTAGAAAACAAAGAAAATTAATCAGCGTATTTCATCATCAAACAAATATTTGATTTAACCTACGATTTTAATCATAGATTGATACTATGTGCATGCTTTTCTAGTATTTCAATCGTAAATAATTAGTTATTATTAGCACAATTACGCGATGCTTTATCGAAAATCCATTAAAAGTATGGAAAAAATAGCAATAATAATTATTTGCATCAATGGCAATTTTTTTCTCTTTTAACTGTATTTTTTTTAATTTTGTGTAGATTTGTTTCATTTCAATCAACGATGGGCAACCGCGGGCGATGTCTGGCCCTCGTAAACCTTCAAAAATAATATTTTATACTTTTTGATTGATTTTTGTGCGTTTTTATTGAAAATTTGCAAGAGTATGCATTTTTAACAACATTTCGAAAAATATTATGATAAAAAAAGCAAAATTTACATAAAAAATGCTGGAATTTTTACAAAAAGGGTGCAAAAAGTATGCAAATCTGGCAAATTTCCAATACTGTTTAGATTTTCCAAAGTGATTTTGTTTCATGAAAACGTGCCAAATTTGTGCACTGTTTAACTAAATCTTGCACAGAGAGTAAATTTTGGCCCGAAACATGAAAAAGATTACCCATCCCTGTAATAGATCATTATCTGTACAATGATATCTAAAATTATATAAGTTACATTGAATACATTACATGTCAAAATATTTTTTGCGTTTATATACTCTAAAATAAAATTAACAGACAAGATAAGAGAAAATTAAAAACTATACAGATAAAACAGTAAGAAATCTAAATTATATCATAAGTAGTAAAAATGAAAAGGCAATCAAATCGGAGTAATATATTATATATATGTTCTATATAATATTAATTAAAAATTCATTTTATTAACTGTAAATAACAAATGTGTGTTACAACTTAGATTCGACACCAAATTGGTCACGACAAAACCACAAACGAGATACGAATTTTTATAACGTCGAAGAAAGTTTGATAATAATTGATCGACGACGTCATAAGTCTCAACCTAGATGCTCAACGAGTCAAATTTTTAATGACAATGGACATAGAGAGAAGCGTAATCCATTACTCGATCGCGTCCGACACACACGCTTATCATGCTTTCGATCATCCTCGAACGCATCGCAGATTGACGTACCATCCACATCCACCCCACAACAAAAACCACCACCCGTCGAACAGTTAACGAACGATAACCTAACATGTGATAGTTTAAGAATATCATGTCTGACGTCCAAGCTGCGAGCGATGTCCGAGAAGTATCTGCAATTATCGACGAACAAATTCATTACGAAGCTGTACAAGCAGCAGCAGAATCCGATCGCTGAATCCACGCCTAATAGTAACAAATTCGCTAATAAAACAAAATCGGTGCGTGCGAAGCTGCGTAGTTTCTCTTACGGTGCGCTTCCTGGTCTCGAAGAATTCCAAAAAAAGCACAATCCTCTTTTTCACGAAGACTTGAACATTCTAGACGATGATGACGATCACGCCCTGCTCATGGACAACGCCGACACCGATTCCGGTATACTAGTGACTGATTCGACCTCATCCTCCGTCTTGGAAAACGAAAGCTTTAGATGTGATAGCTCAACAAGATTATACGAATTGAAAAATTGCAATCTCTTCGATTATGTCGATACGACGAAACGCAAAAATCCGCAACGAGCGCTCTCGCTGGATCGGCGCGAGATATTTAAACGGCTGCCGTCGCAAATGTGCACGATTGATGTGGATGGCGATGAATCGCCGAACGTATTCATGATGACTTTGAACAAGCAGGAGCCCCTCGAAGAATTAGGGATATTTATAGCTAAGAAATCTCCTCCCAGTCAAGGTTATGTTGTTGCGCATATTGTACCAGGAGCACTTGCACAAAGGTTAGTTACTGTTAAATATACCATCACTAATCGCTAAAATTTATGTTCAAGATGTATTTATAATTATAACATTCATTTTAAGTGTTAATTAAAATAAAGTCTGGCGCGCGGTGCAGCAAGCAATGTGCAATGTTTCTCTTCTTTAAATTAAAATGTTTGTGTTTGGAGTTGGAGTAAGTAATTAATTATAAAATAGAAATATATTCTATTTGTACCACATTTCTAAATTATATACCACTAAACATCACGATTTATCAGCGGTTAATTTAATTAAACATGTTAAAAGTAGTAGATAGATACGAGAGAGAAAATTAATCATTTCCAATATCCATTAATGATTGGTAAATTTCTTACAATCTGGTAAAAGTAGCTATTAACATATGTATTTAATATTATTAATCAATTTTATTAAAACGAATCAAAATTTTTTATTTTTACCTAATTTCCTAGAAAGGCATAAAAGCTAATATGTATACAGATTCCGCGATTTACACTTTGTGCAATTCAAAACGAATAAAAATGAAATATAAAATTGACGCACATGTAAAAAACATTACAAATCTTTGAAAGCCGTGTAAATTCATCTATTAATTGAAGATAAAGAAAAATCAATTACTTTTTTATAATTGTGCAAACTAAGTTGTAGATTAGTCATTCAAAAATGTGATATAAATAAAAAAATGACAACATCAATACACATTTGATTAAATTTAAACCGCAATTGAAATAAATCAAAAATATAAATAAAAAAGTGCTTACAAACAAATTTGTAAAATATTACAATAATAAAATCAAATTTTAGTGTTTCCTCACTAGTCGAAGACTATCGAATAACTAACTACTCTAATTATAATTAGCTCTAATTTATAATACAAAAACTATTATTAAAATATTATACGTGTTATGCACTGATCGAGTGTCTCTTATACCGAGCAAATAAAACGTGCATTTATAGCATTTTAGAGATTTAATAGGATAATAAAAAATAAAACGTTCGTATTGTTTTCCAAGTTTTACTAATAACAACGTACTTACCTACAAAAACATTAATAGATATCGTACACTTGGTAACAAATGAATCTGGATACTTAGCAAACCCGCATTGTCTTATTGAATTTTGGTATATCTGCCAAAATGGGGTTTTACAGAGGTTGGCTAAAGAGCAAACCGCGAGGAGGGTCATTCTTCTAGTGTTAAACTGTTTTCATTATCCGAATTTGTTTCTGTCGGTTAATCTTTTTATTGCATTTACTTGCAGTTTACTTTGAAAATGTACCAATTATCACTAGAAGTAACAGCTCAAACGAGCATTTATAACAACTGTCATATATTATAGATTTACCAGGCGTAAATTCTCCTACGGGGGAGTTTGGTATGCGTTTTGCTAAAAGTCTCCAGATTCATTTGTTACCGAGTGTATATTGAAAAATATCTTCCTATTCTACAATGATTACTTTATAACAGAGGAAATAAAGATAAATTTCTTTCTACAATC
Organism: Adinopsis sp. GC000173; assembly: GCA_030264715.1. Classification (NCBI taxonomy): domain Eukaryota; kingdom Metazoa; phylum Arthropoda; class Insecta; order Coleoptera; family Staphylinidae; genus Adinopsis; species Adinopsis sp. GC000173. Next base: position 9,389 of record JARJDW010002021.1, read on the forward strand.
TTTTTTTTTAAATATTTCATGTGCATTTTTTCAATAAATGTTATAAATAACACTCATCTTTTAATTATTTTTAATTTAATATGCAAAAAATAATGTAAGTACGACTTCTAAAATTCTATTGTAGAATGCTTGTTGCACTATCTAATACATTTTCATTACGACTGTCCCTGAGTTGCCTTTCCGCTTATATCTTAAATTAAATCCTATGGGAAAATGTGACTTGCGAATCTTATAAACATTCAAAAAGCAAAATCAAATTAAATAACATGCACACACCACTACATATTTTAAAAATGAAGTTTTTAAGACCGTAATTGGCATATACAAAATGCCAATTTATTCATGGTATTTTCAAGTATTTATTGTATTATCTAGCTGTATGTAACTATCATGGCTATTTTGTTTTTTGAATGAAGTTGGTATCTTAAGTAATAAGATCATGGTTTGTAATACTCGACAGTTGGACATTTTCCTATAAGATTCACAATAAGATGTAAGGTTAGGAGAAATTCATATGGAACAACTTTGAAACTTGAATTATGCAAATAAAGTATCGTGCAAATCAAACGGATTCTAAAAATTATTTATTCTACAGTATACTTTAATTAACAATGCCACAAATTATATAATGAGATTTAATTCACGTGAATAATTCCAATGTTCAACAAAATAGTGTGTGTAACTTTTGCGACCACAACTTTGTATTTTAGGATGGCATTAACGCATTGATAGCAAGACAGTTAGAGTGTTTAGGTCTACTATAACTTACAGAACTAATAAAACTAGACATTAAGAAACCCACTTGGAAATCAATCCAGAACAAAGAACAACAACGTCCGCAAACTACGAAACTAATTTGTTAATAATTTGTGAATCTCAAATTTGACTTTCAAGTCAACGTGAAACAACAATTTCGAATAAAAAATCATAGATCGAGTGCGTTTCAAGTGTTTGGTGAAACTTTTGAAAGATTTGTTGAGTAGGAAAATGTTTATTGCACTACCTTTTTGCCGGAGTAAAATTCATTGAAACTTCCAACAATAATGCGATTAATTATTCAAAGTTTTATGTATGTAGAGGTGCTAAGAACATTGTTAGAATTCTAAAGCATCGTTCGGCGAAAATGATAATGTCGAGGTGCGATTTTACTAATTTAAGCATATTCAATTACAATATTTGCATAAATTCAAAGCAAAATTATTATTCATCAAATGTTCATTTCGAATATAAAAATTCACGCACATATTTGTTTCGAGTAAATAATTCTCGAAGTAACTGTGATAATATTTCTTCTCAGAAATGATAAAATGTATGTAAGATAATCTTACCTTCGACTGTAGGATTCACGATCGTTGAATGTGGAATAGTGAGTGAATTCTGTTTGAGCGAAAAACGCACATCAACCTAGAACGACGAAAATATATAACTAACGTCAAGAATGTTGAATATCTTTTTAACAAATACTAAACAATTTTATACGTACAGTTTATGAAAATTTTGTCGGGACAACTCGAATGGTAAACACGCTTCGAAAACTATGATTGCAAATTGTTTTCAACAAAATGCAGTTGGTTATAAATCAATCATAGTGATTCATCCTGCTGAGTAGGCCTTGGACGAATTGAACCCACAATTTTTCTATATACCTATTGTACAAGAGATAATAAATGTATAACAAACAAACGTGGCAAAATAGTTTGAGGTTAATTTGCCAAAAACTACAGTATAATTAATTACTATAATATAGACACTCGAAATTACCATCAATTAAGCACTAATAACAATCTACTTACCAAATTAATTAGCCGAATTTTCAGGTACGTAATATTACACTGGAATTACTTCATTAAATCAAAGAGAAGATGTTTAGATAAATAGATTAGTTTTTGTTTTCAATAAAATGAAGTATGGCACATGTGGCACATGTGATGCATGTGATGTTTAAAAAGTTGCACGGCATGAAGTTAACACTAATTTAATTAATTTTTTTAATTTTATCAATAAATATACTTCTAATACTCCTATTATTGTTAAAATACTTTTATTATTGTTTCTATAAGCAATAATACTAAATCAAATACTTTATTTAAAATTAATTTAAAAAATGTGAAGTTGGCAACGAAATTAAAATTAAAATATTTGTTTCGGTAACTAATAATTATTTTTTTCAAATTAATTGGAAATAGCAATGTGTAATCACATAACAATTACAAATTTGACAAATGACACATATGTTATGAATGTTTTAAGAAGATAAGTTATTAATAGTGATCATTAAAATATTTCTAATAACAAATAGTTTGAAAGATAGCAGATTACAACAAATACATATATGTATTATGTATTATCAATTCAGTAGTGTGGAATTTGAAACAGAGCAATATAGCAAAGAAATCCAACTCTGTAATAAATAATAAACGAATCATATTTCATTAGTTGATAAAATAATGATTTATATTGTTCAACAATACAGAATATAATATTAGTATTGAAAGTTCTTCTAAGTGAGTGCATACGTCGTACAGTTTTAATTGTTGTGTTGTAGGGAAGGCACGCTACAAGTAGGCGATGAAATATTAAATGTAAATGGAAGGAAATTGCACGGTCTTCGTACATCAGAAGCAAGAAAATCTCTAAGTACACAAACCTTGAATGTTGACCTGATGATATCGCGCGACACTGAATTCAAATCAACGCAAGACGGTGCAGATTATGAGAATATGCACGCTACAAGGATGGCAAATATGAACACAAACAAAGAGAATACAATGAGTCCATTATCAAAGCGACAACATTATTTTCAAAAAAACAGCACCAGCCATAGCAGTCACAATAAAATGCTGCGACGCGGTGTTGTTAGCTATGCTGGAAATAATCAGAAACATATCGAAACACCATTTCCCAACCATAACAATCTTGATTCCGATAATAAGCTGCAGATTTACAATCCCGAGTCGCCGAAATCGAGCAATTTGGATGAGCTGACGGCGACGACGAATTTCTGCACGTTGCCGCGACGTCCCCGTTCGACCGTGTGCACATTTCACACCGTTATTTTGGAGAAAGGGCCTGGAAAGAAGTCGCTGGGTTTTACGATTGTTGGCGGCCGGGATTCACCAAAGGGTGCTATAGGTATTTTCATCAAAACGATCCTCAGCACTGGACAGGCCGCTGAGGATGGAAGACTTCGCGCTGGTAATTTTCTTATTATACTTAACCACATAATCTAACAATATGAAAGTAACAAATGATTCAATCTGTAAAAGTGAATGTATTCAAAAATTCTAAACGCTGGATTGAACATATCCTATTCTAATTAATATAACATACAGTGATACCTCGGTTAGCGAACGTTCCAGTTAATGAAATTTTCGGTTAATAAATTTTCATTTTTAACTCGATTAACGAATTTAGATTGGGTTAGGGAACTTATTTGATCTACAAATAATGAGTATTTATGGTTAATATGTCATTATCAACGCACTAGAGCAAGGGAAGGCAATCTTTTTGATATTGCAGGTCAAAATAAACTTAAATAGTTTACCCGCGGACTAAAATTTAGTTAATATTGCATAACTTTGGGATATTTTGATGAGAAAATACACTAAAATCACTCGGAAAATCTAAAAAGTTGCTAGAAAGATGCCAGATTTGCAGCATTTTGTAAGAATTTTACAAATTTTTTAGTAAATTTTACCTCTTTTATCACAAATTTTCTTAACCATTTTTGAAAAGTTGTTAGATGATGCATGAATTTGCGAAATTTTAATAAAAAACGTGCATAAATCGGTAGAAAAGCGTAAAAATTCGTTGGGTAAACAATTTTCGAGAGCCGCCATTTGGTTTAATATGCATTGTCAACGCACAAGATTTTATTCGCAAATTCGCTTAACAAGCGTAATTTTGAAAACGACGTAAATATGTTAATCGAAGTACCACTGTATAACCGATTCTAATAATGTTATACAATATATTTTTCAATTATAATTGAAGAATTCTAGTTCTGAACTTCCAATCCAAAACACCAGCAATTAGAATTTTTTGACTAGATTTAATCTAACAGTATTCAATAATACAAACACGTCTTCGATGTTTAAAAAAGTAGGCAAATTAATAGACATTTATGTGCTTCAACATGAAGCGTTGTATTTGCTGTAGTTCAATAAGCATGTGCGTGTAGGATGTGTTTGTATTTTTGGCACGCAGCATTATTATGGGACGAAAAGAGAGAGTAATTTTGCGAAACAAACACTCAATCAATTCATGAATGTTTATGCATATTTTTGTTCTATTAGGAGATGAAATACTTGCTGTTAATGGACAGGTGTGTCATGATATTTCGCATGCTGATGCAGTGCTACTTTTCAAATCAATCAAAAGTGGACCGATTGCGTTACATGTTTGCAGACGATTAAAATCGAAAACGATGTAAGTAGACAAATTTACTATTCAATATTACAAATTAGGCACAATTCATTAATTAATATTTATTTATAATCGGATTAGATAGCTTATTAGCTTATGCTCAGCGGGATTTATTCAAATTTGCTGAATTTAATCGTAGCATTTGCAATAATTGACATTTAAATGATTGCGAATGACGACATTTTTCTCAGGAAATGTTACTTCCTCAATACTCATATCAATCACAATATTTGCCGTATTGTAAATTTATTCGCACTGTGCAAACAATTATTTGTAAGACGAGTGACTTAATAATGATGTTTATTTTGTTCACCCATCGCGTAATTTGATTATTGTTTATGAAAAGGCTGCGTCTACATTTTTATCGATTGTTATTAAACAAAAATAATTACACAATTACTCGCATTCCGAACGTTGTTACTATACGCGTATACAAGTCCAATGTTTCATCTAATAAATTAGCGAATATCTGATTGTGTATACAGACTGGCGACATAATGCTTCGCAACGTCTTTTCGGCATTTCTTCTTTGGGAGAAAAAAAATCCATTCCGGAACTACATATTTTGTATTATTACCTATTTTATGTGTCATTTCCGCTATGAGGGCATCATCAGAAATAACATAGACACATAGAATTACAGGTTTAAAAGTTGTCGGCATAGATTAGAGGCGGGTGGGATAATTTTAACACATAAGTACACAGGGTGCATTGTATGTGATTTTTATTTTAAAATTATATGTTATAATTTAAAGACTAATACGCATAATTAGATAAATTAATTTTTGTTTGAAACAGTAATTATTCTATTTTTTGTAAAATATTGTTTTAATTAAAAGATCGCCTTGCAATAGCACAATTGATGGAAACAATTGTTTAGTTATATTTCAGTAATAGTAATTTTAAAAACCATTAATAATTTCTAAATTCTTTTTTTTAAATTTTGTTTGTATTGTAGTATAATTATTGGTTATAACTTGTGTAACGCGAAGGAATATTTTTTTACGTTAGATGTTATTCAATACCAATTCCTCGATTTGGCGAAAGAAATATTATGTTATCATATATCCACAACGCTTCCTATTTCCAAGATAGTAAAAGGCCTGATGATGCTAAACCAAAAATACGCATCGGGTAATGAATTTCAATGGTTGCATTGACAATTCCACCACAACCAATGTCCGAATTGTTTGGAGCTCCATTCAGTCGAAAATGTATGGTGAATTTTGGTTAATCAATTACATTTATTAGTCTTTGAATTACAGCGTTTTTAAAAAGATAGTTTTATATGGATGATCCTTTATATGTATGCAATTTAATTTAACTCAATTTATAAATATTAGAATGGAGTTTGTTAAAACATTTTTTGCTTAATAATTTATTTTGCGCATTATCATTAATAGCAATTTGTATATTTCTCTAAAAGCGCAAATATTTTCTAAATTCTGTAATAGTTTTTTATAAATAATTTTCCAATCGTTTTAAATCATACTTTCTTTGACGTCAAGCGACACAATCAAAACGACTGATTCAATGTTTTTGTTTTAATTTTGTATACAATTAGTAGTTGACTTTTGCAGCACGAAACAATATTTTTTAAACCAACGTCAATCAATACCAAATCCTCGATTTGGAAAAAGAAATATTAAGTTATCGTGTGTTTATAACATTTCCTATTTTGAAACTAAAAAATACGCACCAGACATAGCCCAATTTACCGCAAGACATGCAACGCATCTTCTCGGGGCCCGGAATAAATTGAGGCATTACACATTACGGTGTATAAATGCCATTTACATTAAAACTGCCATTAGATGTTCAATAATACAGGCATCATATGAAAAAAGATTCATTTTTTAAAATTTTATAAAGAATAGTGAGAAATAGTGCGGAATAGTGCAATTTTGATTTAAATCGGATTACCAAAATTATTGAGCAATAAATTAACGATATAAATTTGATAGTTTAATACAAAATTTTTAAAGGGGCCGGTAACTCTCAGCCCAAGCACCAGATAATCAGTTTCAGGTTAAATATTGATTATCAATTGATACTGTTAAATGCATTCGGACAAAAATATATGGTAGAATTTTGATAATCGATTGGGCAATGTGAGGCTAGCCAATATAGTCATTTAGAACAACGTGTATTCCATATATAATCTGAAGAATTGCTATTTCAAATAAAGTTATTATAGTTCAATTATAATTATTAGTCTTTAAATTACAGCGAATTTAAAAATCAGAAATATAAATTTATAGGTATTAGAACGTGTTTTGATGAAACATTTTTAGTTAATAATTTAGCGCTCCGGCAAAGCATTTTTCGCATTTCACCAGATAAAATTATAAGTCATGTAAATGTTATCACTTGCACAACCGATGGCATTTTTATTACAATGTAGCAAAAGCATGGAGGAAGATTTGCAAACAATAACAATGCAGGAATGTTTATTAATTACTAATCAGGAATTCAAATATAACAGTTATGACACAATTTAGGTGTTTGTAAAAATTAATGCGGAGGTTGTAAAAAGGCAATATAATCAAACTGTTAGGTGTTTCATACTGAATGACAAATTTTTGCCTAGTTTTGGCGAAAAATTCATCCATAAAGTCATAAAAGTGGCTAGTTTAGTTTATGTTTTTAATAATATATTGTTCATTAATGCTTTTAAATTTGTTATTATGCACTAAATCATACTTTATCACAATACTTAATATTATTACCGCGTAAAACAAAATACAAGATGGATAATTTTTCAACAGCTCCAGCTACAGTTACTTTTTTTTTCATGTCCGAAACTTTCTTTAATCAATTTGAGATTATTGAAATAGTAGAATAATCAAATATGGACATACTTCACAAAGTTAAGTAGTGGAATTTGTTGAAGCATAAATTTTAATTGCTTCCAAAAATAGTACTTGTTAGAAATAAAGTGTTTTATTCTAATTTCATATTAAATAACTTCCTAATCTAAAAAAGGTTTTTTTTTCGTTGATTTAAATTCAACTTATTAAATAAATTATTGAGCTTCTTCGATGCTATTCTAATTGTATAAAATATTATATTGATGCATAATTGTGCGCGGTTGAGTTGAACGCAAATCTTTATTATAAATATTGGCATTTTATATTTATTAATGAAAAAACGGGTGGTAAATATTCAAGAACTTAGCATAACGTAAAACAGTGCACAATTGAAAACATTGGCATTTGATTTTACTTTATTTGCGTATAAGGTGTGTATTATGTATTATGAAGTAAATTATGAGGAAATTAAATTGTTTCTGGTTTTGTATGCCTAATAGAACCTTTTTTGTTTTGCTCATATCCATATTTAAACATTTGGACACTAAAAATGATAGACATCATCAAAATTGCAAGATCTTTATCGGGATGTCAGGTGGTTCCAAAAACGGTGCGATTTTTCCTTATCTGTGATTCCATTATCAACCCCCATATTAGATGCCCCACATTCATATAGCTTAACTATCACAATCGAAAACTGTCCCCTTAAATGTCCCACATTTGACATTATGTTCAAAAAGGGTTCCACATTGGACATGTTGGTCATTGGATTACTAAACGTTTGCTACACTAACAGAAGATTGTCTATTCGTCTTTCTAATAATAGTTGGACGGATTTTTGTAAAGTAACATTAAAATGTATTTTTTATCAAGTCCCACATTGCATAGGACTGTCCCACATTATCCCACATTCGACATTGTATTCCAAAAATGCCCCAGATTGACCATGTTGGTTATTGTAATAAAAATGTTCACTTTACTACAGCAACAGACGATCGTCTATTCATCTTTCTAATAGCTAATGAATAGATTTTTGTAAAACAACTATTTTTGTCATGTTCCCCATTTGCCTCTTAAGCATATTAATAATTACGACAGCCAACCCTCTAATATTTACATTATTTATTATTTCCGAACAAAATAAAATCTTACTAAATTTTAAGCCATATTTTATTAGGCTTCTCTACCTTGGGAAAAGCTGATAAGCTCCACATTTACTTTGTAATGCAAACAACTTTTTTTCTTTGGAACAATATTGGCAAAAGAATGGGTTGTTCGCTTTGCATTAGATGATAAAATCAAGACAATGCAAGTATAGATCAGTAATCCTCAATGTGCACTTTAATTGCTTCATACTTTTAGCAACATCACAATAATTTCAACATAGAGATGTACTCTAAATAACCGCAGATTGTCCTACCCAATGAAACTAATAATTTCTAAAGTTTAGAAATATTAAAAGTAAAGTTTAATTTCTAAATAATTGTATATCATCATCGGCAATAAAATGCGGTTATAGATATTATAAAACATTACATAAAAATACGCTTATTGACTCAAACTAGTTTTAGTAAATATTTTGCAATTAAGCTTTTTCATTGATTTCATAATATGAAAAGTAGTCCAGATGCTGTAACATATTAATAATTTATTGTGTTTCGGACGGGGCAACGTTTTCATGTTCAAAGTCAGATTTAAAAAAACACACACACACATACATGCACAGACATTTTTCTAATCGAATTTATTATTGTTTCAGATCAACCAAAGCCAAGTCATGCACTGATTTGATCGATTCATCAACATCAACAGACTAATCAATCAATATACAATATGTATATAATTAATTTATTCTCTTGTGGCTAAATATTTATTCTCTATTCGAATATGGGTTTGTGATATATATAAATACTTCACTATTATACAAAATGTAAATTCAAATTCGATTTTATTATAACGAAAAATAATTGTAAATGAATGTATGTACTGCTTACAATGTATATATTTTATCAACATTTTGTATAAAAATTATTTTTATCATTAAAATACGTATAATGAATGACATTTGCTTTCATTTTATTATTATTATTATTATTATTCGCTTTCGCAGAACTGATTTATGCGATATGTATTCGATGTATTCGATTTTAACGAATGCAACTTTTAATAATAACCTACGTTTGAATTATTCAAATAGAATAATGCCAAGTCAAGCAGAAACTAGCAGAAATCAATATTTAAGCAAACTTTAAATTTGTTAAATTCAAATGATTTTCATAAAATATGCATATCTCAGTCTCACTATACCTGTATATCTTTTTCAACTGCAAATTGAATTTTTCTAACTAATGCTGCTCTCTAACGGTAATCTAACACAATCAATTCTAATAGATGTCTAATACAGGAATCTTTTTTCTTTATCTTTACATTCGCTTACATTTTTAGGTTAATTTAAATACAACGAAATGTTTTTACATTAGTGTTTATTAAAATTAACTTCATCCAACTGGTTTGTATACTTTAATATAGCTGTATAATTAATTATTTTCTTTTTAGCAATTCAATGTTGTACTGATTAAGTAGACAGGTAGATAGGTAGCAAAAATGTAAGTACACATATAATAATACATTGTATTTTTAATTAATGAATATTCTTTGTAGATTACACATGTACTTACACTCCACACTCATACTCTCTTCGACATTCTTGTCATGTATATTACAGCGGAACTAGAGTCATAGGTGTTTTCCTGTAAGATTTTACAACACGCAACCATCCTTTTCCACTATTTGGTATCTTCGCTTCAATTTTTCATAATAAAAGGAAACATCTAATTAGCATGTTATAATTATTAGCGATGTCGATGCTAGAAATGTGTAGGCGTGAAATACACATAAGCGCTCATAGGTCGAATGGTGCTAAAAATATTATTTATTAACATAAAAAATTAGCATTATCAAAGAGGAACATGTAAAGTACAAAATACTCCATTCTTAAGGCACATCTTATATTTTTAATTAGTTTTATTTATAATATTTATTTATTTTAAGCGCACTAATGTGTATTTTATAATAGGCAATATAGACGTCTGTGATATTTATAGAATGTCTTTACTTACATACTTTAACTGTACAACAAATTTACGCAGGTTTGGGTGTACTCGCACATTGTTTTTGATTCAATTTACGTAAATAATGTACACTAAATAGTAAACAAAATGATTTCAATTATACATAAACTATCAATAGATGATAATTAAACTGTATTTAAATTTATTCGAGAAAAGGAATTAAAAAAATAACAGCAAATACGACTGACGCTAATGTAAAAATATTTAAATTTGTATAACACTGAACGAAAAACAAAGCTGTGATATTTAAATTGTAAAACGCTAGGAACTTTATTTGTTAGCATCTAAAGTACTGCTAGCCAGTTTTTATTATTATGACATTATTTTATGTTGCAAATTTAAAGTATGCGATGTTTTAAGAGTTTAAATTCTTCAGTTTGTTTGGTTTTTTATTTGAAATAATTTAACACATTTAGAAATGTTTTGCATTATTACAGACATAAATGTAGTTATAAACGCTTTGTTTTTATTAAACTATCAAGCTTTATGTTTTACCATAGTATACGTATTATGATTTAAGATATTCCAAACGCAGAGTTATTATTTTTCAGCGGAATTATTCGAAAAAAGTGTATGGAATGCCACATGGGAAATCTTTCGTATGGATATTTATTGTACTTTACTCACCATACCAATATCTAAGCACTTCTTTCATGTATTCCCATGACATTTGTACAGATAACTTATTAAATAATCTTTTAGATTTATGTCTTATGTGAATTTTATACGGCAACTCTTTCTATTCCCATAAAACATTTAAAAATATTATATTAATTTGCAAATTGATTAACAAAGCAAAATATATTTCTAATAGTTTATGCGCTAAATCAATTAATAGAAATAATAATTTATTAAATTGATCAAAATTTAAGAAAATCAAATGCTACTTAATAATAATAATACTATTGATAAAATATAAATATATATTATACATATTAATTAATTAATAATCAATCAATAATTAGAATATTAGTATAGAGCACAGAGAGTAGTTAGTATCCGTGCAGTAAAGAGAAATGTAATAAAATGTACGTAGCATGAAATGAAATGGAATAGCATGGAAAAAGGGGTTGAATTATTGATTTTCACTTCGAACTTCTTTGTCTATGCATTGTCTGTTTCATTCTAAGAGATGGCGGGAATAAATTCACGTGTATTTTGATGAATGTCAATCAGAAAACTATAAAATAAATGAAGAAATCGATGTGTTTGAAGTGAAATACCGTGACAATCGCAACGAGGATGAATCTCGCTAGATCGGTGAGTGAAATTGAGAATGAATAAAGGCGATGCACGTCGATGTTAATAAATTTTTTAAGAGCAATCTTTAGTGATGCATGAATTAGGTTTTTAAAAAATCACGCAATACGAATAGGTACAATTTATACAATTTCTGTATGTGCGCAATGTACGTTATTAGCGCATAGTCGTTTTTACGACGCTAAGGAAGATGATTGAGATTCTAAGATGGGGATATTTTTTAATTAACAATATTTTAATGATTAATCATTTTTATTGAAAACAATTGCGTGTGCGTGCGTGTTTTTTCCTTGGTTTCGTTTCGCGAAAAATGGATGGTAATGTGTCATTAACGCAAATGTGTCGTATTTGTTCGGCACGATTAAAACAAAGTGTTTGCATATTTGGCGATGAAGGAAAACGTCTCTGTTTACAAGCGAAAATTCGGAAGTATCTCTACATTACCGTACGTCGTCTTACTACTATCAACCACCATTTTTAAACATTCTTCTTATTTATTTTTTTTTTGTTGTTTTTATTGCAATTTTTAATCAAATACGTTTTTATCTTTATTCTAGATTTCGATGGATGATACATTACCAAAGATTATTTGTGAGAATTGCTGTAAAAAATTAGAAAGTATACATAAATTCGTAACGATGGCTGTTAGAAATCAAGATAAATTAAGTAAAATGACTTTTACTACAAATTCATCAACAAATGAACCAAAACAAATTGAAAATAAAGGATTATTACATACATATCTTACTAAGGTAATTCATTTGCTTATCTACATATTATTATCTATCAATATTATTTTATTATTATTATTTTAATAAATTATTTATTTATTATTTTCGTTTATTTATTATTTATTGGTGTTTAATGTATTTACAATGTATCGCTTAATTATTTATTCAATTATTTCGACTGATATATTTCCTAACACTAATTATTAATGCATCATATATTTTCAACAGTTCAATACAAGAATAATTATTGTATCTAAATATAGTGACATACAGAACACGGTGTTTCTTGAAACATTCTTACTAAGAGAGTCTCTTTTAAAAAGCATTGTTCGAAAACATCGACCGGCGACACTCAATAATATCCCTACATACTTCAGTTGCTATCAATTTTCAATCAGCCTTTTTTTATTTTTTGACCTTTTTCCTCCTATTGAGCATCTTATTTTATTTTTAGCACTTGATCTACAATAATATTGTTCATTTTCAATCAATTCTTCAACAATTTTATTTATAAATGTTACATTTGCCGTCACATCATTTTGCAATTCAATTTTAACATTGATGAAAATTCTTATCTGTAACAAATTATGAATAATGGCGGGTTTATTGCTAAATAGTGACAAGCCACAAAGTTATAGCGTTGAGTTAATCAATAAGATTGGAAATATAGCTATGAACATTTCAATATTAATTCTATCCATGCATGTGCTTGTCTATTTAAATAAACGATGAACAAAAATAATATATATTAGGCAAACGTAGAAAATGATTGCAATATTGCCATTTCCGATTTAATTGTTTTTATTAAATTAATTCAGATGAAGGGCTTATTGCTAGAAAATAGCAAAACGCAAAGTGACAGTTTGAATGATAAATATTAAAGTTTTAATAACAATATAACGTCAATTCTCATCAAGCATAGTCTTTGTGATTTTATCCTATTTAAATAAAACATATATACATTTGAATAAATGCACTTGATAACTTGGACAATGAATTTTTTTAGCCTGTGTTAACCTACCAAGTCCTTTCATCCAAACTTGATGATATGATGCACCAAAATACAGCAACTAACTTCCTCCAATTGACAGAAGTAATATCAAGCAATATGCTAAAATGTATCTATCATTGCAAATTACATTATGAAAAATGGGATTTGTCACTATATATGATTAAAATTATTATAATTCGAATAATGAGAAAAACGTAATCTTTTACATTTATTGTACAATATGTTTTATTAAAACTAGGGAATTGTTGATAAACCGACTGAAGACACCGAGGAGATGGAAGTCCGTGTCGATCCTATGCTTTTCCTCCAATGCAATTCAGAGGAAGACCAATCGCAGGACGAAAGTGATAATAACAACGAGGAGGAGGATGATGATGAGGTGGTAGACGACGAGGAGGAGAACATTGAAGAGGTTATATCAGAGAAGCTGAACTCGCCGAAACCGGGCAATGAGTACGAATGTTCAATGTGTTTGAAATCTTTTCACACTGAATTTGCGCTGCAACGACATATATGGACACACAATTCGAAGAACAAACGCGTTGTTCTAAACAACCAGAATAATTTATGCGATGACGATGAGGATGAAAATGGAGATGATGATGAGGATGGTGGCGATGGTGATGATGATGATGATGTGAATAATCTGAGTGATGGTATGAAATTCGCTTGTCCGATATGTGGTAAAATAATTTCCACGAAAGGTAATTTAAAAGTACATTTAGAAACGCATCGTCCGAAAGGGAAATACGGCTGCGATATTTGCGGAAGAATGTAAGTTTGCTTATTTATACCCTACGTATTAAAATTAAATGGTTGAATAAATCATTTTTGTTAGTTTTAAGACGGCGTGCAATTTGCACCGGCATAAAGAATATCATACGGGGATACAATTCACTTGCTCCGTCTGTGGAAGAGTTTATCCAACAAATAGTACATTACGTGCGCATTCCATAACGCACAGTGATTTAAGACCGCATAAATGTCCTCTATGCGATAAAACATTTAAAAGAAATCAGGATTTAAAGGTGGGCACAAATTATTTCATATTTTATGTCAATTTCAGTTATAAATTGCATTTTATAATACACACGAATACAACTATTTTTCCATGCTCTTGCTCTTGCTCTTGCCGTGCGATCTATTTATGTGGAATCTAATAAATCCGGAAATACGCACTCAAAACATATTTTATTTACTCTACAGGAAATTGTTATAATCCACTTCCATTCATAATCTTACATAAACGTATTTTATAACCTTTTCTAGTCACAATCCATTTTTATTTCGCCCTTTACTAACACTTTTATTCCGCGATAATAAATTTCATTAAATTTGCTTGGATCAGTAACATTACTTTTAGCTGGTTCAAGTGTAATAAATGTTGCAAAAATATTTGATTTTTTATTTAAATATTAGAGATAAATCTGGCAATCATGCGTTATTGAAGTGTCAAAGAAACTCAATTTTCCATTCTAAATAATTCAGTTTTTCCATGATTGGTTATTAAAATAGAATTAAAGATAGATAAAAGTTTTCTCTGACAGTTGAAGAACATGAAATATTTATGTTTTTCTTTAATGGTTTTACTTTTCCAAGTTTTGCACCTATATTTTTATTTATACTACTAGTTGTTGTATTGATGCAAAGTTGTTTTGATAGAAATATTTTATTTGGATCGTGAGAAAAGATGGAAATCTTGCAATCGGTCTTAAATACGATATACGAAATGTCAATACATCAAAATGTTAGCTTATTACATTATCCTTTGTAGATTTGTTATATATTCAGTTAGGTTTTTGTAGGTTTCTCTTGTTGTATAATATATATAATTTTTACTTTTGCGTATACAAGTTTCAATCAGACGATCATCTTTAATGCATTATTATCAACTTTAAAAAATACACCATAGACAGTAAACACTAATAGATAGCTTTAAATATATTTAAAGCCACCATCCGAACTGAAGCGAAAATATTATAACAAGTTTTATTTATATGAATTTCGCTTCAGTTCTAATGATGGCTGAAGAACCGAAATGTACATTAACTCCAAATAAAATTTGTGAACAAACCTTGAGTTTTTATTTTTTTTTATTGTTAGAAAATGGTTCATTAAGTGATATACATGCCGTTAAATTTCACAAATAGATAGACAAAGAGAACTGTGACAATAAAAGTTTTAATGTAAATATGTAAAATTCTTATTTTAAAAAATTCATAATAACGTATTAAAGATGATCGTCTGGTTGAAACTAGTGTACGTTTAACTAAAAATTAAATAAGAGTAACATTAAACAACCGACACAAAGCTAATATTATATAAAATCGTAAAAACAATAGGCAAACAATTCCAAGCAACATATTCTGTAATTTTGCATTAAAAATGTCAGCTAATAATAAAAATGTTTTTACTTATATATTAGATTATAACAAGTAATATGTGTAAAATTAACTTACGTACCGATTTTTATTTGTTTTCCACATTTGCATCTTGTGATTTTGTGCAAAATATTTAGTATATATCACCCAAACAACGGTTTAGTTAAATTCATACAACAACGCCAACTTTTTCAATTATTTTTCTTGTTAGGTTTTCTTACTGGGTTAATTACTATAAGGAGGGTTTAGAAGTAAAATGGACCAAGTCCTTTAAAGTTAATTTTAATAGACGACTAAACCAATATTGAATATAAAATACAATCAGTGAAATGAAAGAGTTTTTTAATAACATTTAGTGGACGAATTTAACATATTTGTCTTGAAAGAACCAAAAAATGAATTTTGTTCACTTTAACTCCTCTAAATTATACACATTTTTAAGTTACTCGATTCGACTCAAAATAATATTATTGTGTTAGAATTGAACTAGTTTCGCGTTTTTAAGTTTTATAAAATTGTGCAATCGCTAACGTCTAATCCTAATGCTTTTTAGACATTGGGAGTAGCAAGATTTTATAAAATTTATGAATAATAAAAAAAAGTATCGAAACTCAGAATATTATTATTTTGCATAGAGGAAAGAGTGAAAATAAAATAACCATAATATTTATTGTTTTATCATATAAATAAAGTAGAGTTTTTTATAATCTTCCAAAAACTATACAGAAAGTTGACATAAAAACAGCACGAACTTTGCATCAATCCAATAAATAACCGACAGCGCATAAAAAGCAATTCTTATCTTGGGCTTAAAAACGTTTATGTTGAATTTTAACATAAAAATCAGGGATTATAAATATTGCACTTGATTATTATTCGTAGGCTCTAAAAGTATTTATAAATAATCCATGTATGTATAAGGATATTTCAATCATCATGGGAATGTAACAACACACTGTAAAAGTAACGTAAATGTTTATGCTTTTTCGTCTTTAGTTGCTAAAAATATGATTCATCAAAATGAATGGAATCGTATCTTATTTAATATTTATTTTATTATTTTAGTTTCATATAAATCAACATACTGGAGCACGTCCGTACCAATGCCCATATTGTCCAAAAGCGTTTGCAAGTTCTGGCAACTGCTTCTCCCATCGTAAACGAATGCATCCAATGGAGGTTGAAAGGGACCGAGAACGTGCTGCCAAAATAATGCGATAATCACACGTAAATATTCACAAATTATTGTTGGACTGATTGCGTTTAGTAAACATGTTTATGGTGAATTAAGCAATTGCCGATGAAATGCATGCGATTTATGTATGCATTACACCATTACACCATTTCCCCATTTTTATTCATTTTCTGAAACACACACGCTCGTTAAATGGATGTTTTTATTAGTTTTTCCGCACGGTTACGATCGACAATAAAGTCAATACGCGTCGGTAATTGTTTAACACTACTAAAATGTTGTTATTAAACAATCACAACATTAATTATTGGCAAAGACTTATTAGGTATACATAAATGTCTTAATAGACTTGCTTAGCATTGAAGAATCAATCAAAAATATTCTCAGCATTTTTCAATGCTAAACAATCTAAAGATATTTTTTGATGGCATATATTATTATTAATAATAATGAAAATTATACATAAATTTATCGTTTTTAATTCTTGTAATAATTTGTGATAGACTGTTGCCGAACAACAACTATTATTTTTCTATGATAAAAAAATAATGAAATAACTAATAATGATGACAGATGAGGATTGATGAATAAATTAAATTTTAAAAGAAAATACTAGTTATAATTATTTTATTTATTAATAGAATAACTGTGATCAATTTTGTATACGCTTTTTTATTTAATATTATATTATTAAAAGGAGAACTATCTTATTTGTACTATAATGAGACTTTTAGCATCGAGCATGGAATTTCACTGAAATCGAGCTCGAATTTAGAAATTCCATGGAAAATTATAACGATTTTGATAAGAAACAAGTAGACGTTGATGTTATTTACATATATCTTAATGTATATATGTATTTTGTATAAATTACACTCACATCATTTTCTTTTTCACTGTTATTATACCCAGGTTAATTATCACTAAAGCTGATTAAAAATAACACATCATCATTTTATTAAATTTAAAGCATCATGTAACAATAATAACTCTATTTGTTATTTGAAATGTATGAAACATTCATGCAAAGTAGGAGAGTGTTTATTATATACGCTATTTTAAATTAGTAGCAACATTGTAATTTAGCAAGTCAAATGAATAATCAAATTGAGGCTATATAATCTCTTTACACCGATTGGTTCCTTTAATAGAAAAATTTATTTAGTGTCAACTTTATTTATCTATTTATTTATTTCAATACGTTTATAACATTTTCTTATTTGTATATAATCTTCTTTGTTCTTATTTATTGATAATTATGTCATAAGTAATCCTGCAGATGACCGAAAATATTAAAATATATTAACTAATGAATAAACATACAATATTTGAGTTAATATTGCAAATCTTCTACAATTTAATAAATAAATAAATTTGAAGAAGAGGAAATTATTTGGTATCGTAACCTCAAAGAATTTTATTCTTTTTGATAATAAAAACATTAGTTTGGTTAGGTTTGTTTAGTTTTAGTGATTACGAATATTTTGTAAGCACTTCCAAAAGATTTTATATTTAATTTTCTTTGCTAATTTACCTTTCATAAAATGATGTCTTATTACTACATAAAATGTTCGAAAATCACTTGATTTGATATAAATAAAATTTTGTGTGACAACTTGGATTATTTACTACAATACTAATTGAAAATACCAATAGTGATCGCTCTTTGACTTTGCATGAACTTATCCTACGTTGGAAGGAGTGAAAACATTATGTTACCGAATATTTATCTATGTTAATGATAATTTATTGTTAATTTACTATTCTACAAACCTATAGATATAATTGTATAATTAAAAATCACTGATTAAAAAAACACCCCAATTAATAATGTGAATTTGGCAAGAATCTCATTGTAACAAAAAAAAATATATATATCATATGAGAAAAATGTTCTTGCTAAAAACATGTAGGAATATAATTGTATTACAATAAAAAAACAAAGTGTAATAAAATGTATTAATCCTTGAGAAAATGTTTAACTAAAGATTAAGAAATATTTGCTAGAATTCAGACATCTGAAATTTATACAAACGACGAACATAATGAAAATCAAGGTGTTTGAGTACTTCATTTTTTTGTTGTTTTTCGTAACATTAACCTATTTAGCTGTTACTTCACTTCACATATCTAACCAATAATAATAAAAACAATGTGACAATAACATTCTATTATCTCTGATAATTAACATTGGGCATGAAAATCGAGTTTCTAATTTACGCAATATTTAAATTCCACACACGCATACAAATACATATATACATACAAAATGTGCAATACAACTAAACCTAATTGTTTATATGTAAAAAAACCATGCGTAGATGATCAAAAATTATAATTAATTATTATTATAGTGAAAAATAATACATATTCGTATTGTATGATTAATTAATTATAGAAAGAATTTAAATTGTTTTATTGTTACTTTTTCAGTTATCTATCAAAATGTACTCAATTTGAAATGACAAAAATCAGTATTATTATTATTATTGAAAAACTAAATGTGGTAGACTGTTGAATAAAAATTTAAGTAAATGTGTTTCATTTATTTCTTGCCTTTTCCTACTCTTATTCCTAGCATAGCAAATATTAAATGCATTCAAACTAATTTGCTAACTAGCAAAACAAATTGGGTAAAAATGATTCGCAACAAGAACGATGACTCGCAGAACGAGTTACAGCAGCTTAATATTATTTCCATGTCACATAATTTTAGATTCTAACTATGATTATTATAGTATAATTGATTTGCAATTAAAATTAGTTATAGACACTTGGTTGAGTTCTATAGAAATTATAATTTTAAATTTTATCCTAACCTTTATTGTTATCATATTTGATTCTATTAGTTGAATTTTTGCATCTAAAATTTAAAAAAAAGAATGTTTTCGCCTTGTCTTAAATCTAATTTCTGACAATTGCAATTAAATTACATAAAAAAATCAATTTGTGTCTGAGTGTGGTTCTTTCAAATGTGCTACTATAAATTTTGAATTATTGTATATGACTTTATAATATTGTTTGGTTGCTCTTTCAATTATTGTGTATATTGGATACAATCAAATTTATACAAGAAGAAGAATGCAAGCAATAAGTATAGCTATACATTTCTCCATATTATACAACTATTATCAGATAAAATTCTAAAATGAGGGTGCGCCTTATACGACAAAATTGTCTATAATTAAAAAAACTCAATCGAAAATTGAGGCACATTTTATAGATGAATTTACTGTATTTTGTACAACGAAATTAAAATTTATTTTATGATCGAATTAAACAATACGCCAAAAATTGGCAATTTAAAGTATTTCTTAAAAATAAATAAATAAATATAGTTTGACAAACTTATAAAATATTAAAACAATGTTTTTATATTAAATTTCTTAATTATTTTTATATTTTCTACAATTCTACATATTTTTATTAAAATGCTTATAAAATACATATCAATCGACTAAATTTTGTAATTGATTTTATAATTAATGAAATATAATTAACTTTTATGCAAATGGTACCATTAATGCGTATGTATATTTTTTAAACATCCACAAAGTTTTCGATTTTTCATTTCTTAGCACGTATACGTAAAGGAATAATTAACTTTTGTTTGGTCGATATAACAATTAAGTAAATTAGTTATAAATTTGTTCATTTTATATAGGAATATTAAAATTGAATTTGGAAATATGATTATATAAAACCAGCTCCTAATTAAAAATTTTATAAATCTATTTATTATACATGTTCATGAATCTAGCGAACAAATATGGATTTAATTAATAAAAGAATCAATAAATCATGTTGGGATTTTATGTTAATGTTAAAGTAAAATTTATTACGTTCGTTCATTAATTATTAGTGACTAATTTTGCATGGCTAATAATAAAAGACAACTAAATTAATTTCTGAGGTATACCGAATAGGTTGTATACTAAATTAACATTTTTCATAAGAAGTAGGGTAAAAATTTGGTATTGTATATAACGTAAAAATGATTAATTCTTATGTAAAGATAATTCTGCTCTACTTTATTTGATTTTTCTGTATGTCTCAAAACGCCAAAAACTCGAACCCGTTGTCTCATCGAAACAGGTCGTATACCGAAATGAATGTATATCGAATGGTCGTATGCCGAAGTTCCACTCTATTTAAAGTTCATTATTAGATAAGAAATAAAACGGGTGCTGTTTCCAAACAAATTTCTGCGTACAAAATTTTTCATTCTAAAATAACCAATTTAGCACAATTGTATCGAATAAAATATTACTATAAGAATATAATAATTCTTCCTCTTTATAGTTTTGTTACATTTAGATATTTTATATCTCATATCTCAAAAAATATTTAATTTCATTGATATCTAAGTAAATTGGTTACAAATATTAGCTTATTAACTTAACATAAAGAAATAATTAATTTTGCTTGGTGAATGTTACAGTAGTAAATGTTTTCATTCATAATTAAAAAACAATCACCTAACTATTTAATGTCTTTTTTATTTTTATACATTTATTTGTCAAATATATGTTTAATAATTAAGAAATAAATGCGTAAATTAAGTCTGAAATTAATCATAAATTAATCATTTTAATTTTTTTTTTAATTAATCAATTTGAGTTATAAACAAGTTTTCTTCCAATTAAAGTAAACTGATGTGGTTTACACTTATTATTATTATCAGAGCCGGATTAAAGAAGTATGATAGTTAAAAATGTTTAATTTATAATTAATAAATAGAATAAATTAAACACTTGATTAGTGCACAAGAAAATAGAATTAGTTAATAGTGCAATAGTTAATTTATTCCGACTATTATATCATCAAAACTACAACTAGATAAATACAAAAACAATAAACAATAAACAGAAAACTAGAGAAACAAAAATACGTTAATCAACGAAGAATATTAAGAATTTACACTACTTGATTGCTAACTGTTCATTCGTCAGTGGAATTTGATTATTTGAAGCTTTTCTAATTTCATATGCCTCCAGTAAATCCATTTTCATGCCTTTGTGCGAAATTGTAATACTTTTAAATTTTACAGAGAGATGGTGTGGCCAAAAGATAACAATTAATATATGATTTGTCGGGTTTGCCCAAAATGACAGCACTACGATGTTCCTTAAACCTAATTTTGAATGATCTTCTTGTTTCCAATGAAATGTTTATTGGAGAAAATGAATGACAAACTATATAACATATATCCATTCGCATAGATGTGAAAAAAGAACATTAATAGTTACGCCTGACCTTTTAGAACTTATTAACTAGTTTTATATTCATGTTATTAGAAAAAGTTTTAATACGTTTTTTGCTATTATTGCAGAGAGGAGTCCTGTAAGTACTTAATTCCTGATAATTAAAAACCTTTATTATAATCAGCACCCATTCTGGATTTAACGGTGCCCCGGACAAAAAGTTTAGTAAAACATTTAAAAATTAAATAAACATTCTGCATTGTTATGCCAAAATGCTGCTCATAGGTATCGCCGCGGGAAAATATCCGGTTTGTCTGCCCTATTATAATAGTGCTATAGGAAAAAATTCCAAAAAAACGTTGCTGTTATATTAGAGCTTCTTTAGCTTATGGATAAATCCGGCACTGACTATTATCGTTACCAAGTAAAAATAGCACAATTAATATTTCCTTCTTGTCTGGAAAGTTGTTGATTTGCAATTATTTATAAATTCATAGAATTTTATTACTTATTAGCAATAAATGATAGTGAAAAAACAAACTCATTCATGCGTTTACTGATTGAATGACATAATGCATTCGTGCAAATAACACATCATATACCAATTAAACATAATCCATACTATATTAATACGAAATTACTATTTACAACAACAACAATTTATTATTTACATCGATTGATTATTGTTATAGAACATTATACGCTCCCGATAGATGTCACAATTAGAATTATTACTATTGACTTGTTGCAAAGTTATCCAAGCAATTTAAAACAACTACAATGTTGCGCTATTATTCGTTGCCGAAACGCATTTATTTTTAATTAAATTATTTTTGATTGATCTGAACTTTACAATGCGTTTGTAAGTTTATTCAACTCATCACAAATAAATAATCTATGATTATTGATTGATTAGTTACTCCAAAATGCAAATTAACTGCATGTAATGCAAAAAAAACGGTAAATGTAAATAAAAACGTCGCGGTGACAATTATATTATTAGTATTAATGTATTGCGCAATAAATAGTAAATGTTGTAAATGAATTGAAAAGAATATAGAGTTAATAATATTAATAATTTTTAGTAAAACATTGTTTTCTTTTAAGTAAATCACGTGCGACAAAACAAACCCATGTGAAAGTGAAGTGAAACGTCATCGCAACACGATATCGAAAAACAAAAAAGAAATCTGCTTTACAACATGGAGACAAACATGGAAATGATTGAATAAATGTATGTATCGTATGCAAATATATATCGATTGATTGGTAAAAATACAAATATCGTTTAAATTCGTGTTCTATTTAAATAAAATGTGACATGATGTGCGAGCTCGTCATTCTATTCCATTTTAAAATTCTATAAGCGTGACCTTCAGAATAACCTCGTATGTGATCGATATACACACAACTATGATGATAAAATGAAGTTTGGTCGGTCGTCAGTTTTGCATGTGGGTTTAAGCCTGCATGCGGAAATGTTACTCGGTCATTGTTTGTGAGGAACATTCCAAGCGAAGAAGACAATTTTCGGTCTGTCCCAGCGCATCAGATTGCAACCATATCATGACAGAAAATATCAGTGTCGCACCGTTTGATGAGGGAAGAATTGGACACAATGGCATCGTGCAGCCGCTTCTTACAGGTACACAATTTTTTTTATTCTTTCGCTTTTTCAAAACTTGCGATTTTGGCGGCGATTTGCGAATACTTGCCTAGTGCAAATGTGGATTTTGTGTCATCAAATCGAGCACAACGTGTGAACCTAACCTATTTTCAAGTCCGTTCTGAACGAAAATAATGTACGAGAGAAAAAAACGCGCGCGCGTTTTTCAAATGTAAATAAATCCTCGATTTCGTTCAATTTTTCGAATTTCAAATACGATCCATTGTTTGAAATTCAATAAACAACAATGTATCATTGTTTTTTTGAAAATTTTACAACGCATTATTATTTAAAATTCGACATTTAATATAAGTAATAGTTTAGTAAGTCTTATTTTTAATTATTACTTAATACGTGAAAATGATTAATAACAATGTTTTCGTAATTATGCGATAAGTGATGATTAATAATTATTAGTATTTTTTTAGTTGTTTAATAATTTATGGAAAACATCCTATTTACAACCGAAACAATTTAATGATGTAATATTAAAATCAATTAATTGGCAAAGAAAATGTGTTTTCATTCAATTTTGGACAAACAAATCTCTATTGATAATTCAAGCTGGTTGTTTTGATATCAAATACAATTTTCCTTTAACGCGATTTAATTTATTGCATGTGGCATGAAATAAATAAATCACTTATTTTCTACATCAATGACGTGACATTTGTTCTTGTTTACAAGTACATGATGTAATGTTGTTGATTTGACTGAATGAATATCACAAACGCATTACAATTTTTGTGTCACACACACGCACTTATCTGATGGTGATATTGGAAGGCAGGCATATCATTCGAGGTAAAACATGATGATAAATGTTTGTCGTTCTACTTTAATTAACACACTCGTCATTATAGAGTGAAATAAAAAAATAGGTGCGATTATTTATGATTTAGAATTGATAAAATCGCATCAATAAATTTATTATTTATTGCATACTTATCTTGTTGTCAATGAAAATGAAAAAATATATCATATATATACATTTAATATTTATGCATTGAAAATTGTAGATTAAATATTTAATGAAGAGGAAAAAATGCGACTAAACATTGTTGGACTAATCAACATTAATTACAATTTCATTGCATTTGCTCATAACAATTTTTACTTGTCATTTAGTTGAATATGTGCTTGTTTTACATTAATTATCAATTGTCGATTGTTTGAGAATTTAATAATGCATTAATTTTAATAAACGAATTTACATTTTTTACTATATCTTTTTTATTATGACTAATTTATTTGTAATGTTTACTATGACCAAAAATATGCTGCAAACTGCTGATTATTTTTCAAAAATATATAATTTTCAATAAAGAATGAAATTCTAACCTTATCATGTTTTTGATACATAAAATAATTTTATAATATTTAGTTTGAATAGAAAAATGTTATTGTGGATTAATTTATAGATTCAGTTCCAGAAAAATATATAAATTTTAATGAAAGATATAAATACATTCCTTGTTAAATATTTGTTTGGCTACAAATTATTCACCTTGTTTGTATTATTTGCGTTTAATTGCGAATTAAATATTATCTACATCGTTATTGGAATATTTATATTAAAAAAATATTTAACTATAAACGAATAATTGAATATTTATCTTTTATATATTGAATAAAATACTTTTGTGATAGAAATATTATTAGCAAAATGCATTTTCTACAAAGAAATTGAAATTACAACTTTTATGCTGTTTATTGCGTATAATCTTTTTGAAATTATTAATTATTTACAAATATGTATCTAAATAAAAAAGAAAACAAATATTTACTTATTATTCATAAAATACTTTTTTCATATTTAGTATCATTCGAAACATGTTATTTACAAATTATGAATTGATAAAAAAATATCATATTATCCGAATATAAAACGATGTGTATTTCATAAAATGAGGCTTTGAAATTTCGAATTAGCCTTATTTTATTCGTAATGCAGGAATTAAGACTTCAAATATTTCAGAAATATTCATTTAATCTTTTTACCGCATAGAAAATAAATTTGTTTAGAATATAATTGTTGTAAAATATAAAACATTTCATAGTCTTCTTATATTCGTGTTTTAAAATATTAAATTTAAGAAAATGAAAACACATTAATTTTATTCATTATTCATTAAAAATCATACACTTTTATACATCGTTTATTCAGCATTTATTTTGCACAAATATATCATTCTTACATTTGTTCAGTTCGTGTCAAATCAATATACCTATAAGTAATTTAAGAAAATATAAATACATATATAATTTCTAGCAAATATAAATGTTTTCCTGATTTTATGCATGCATTTTTGATATTTTATATGGCCAAAAATATCGATTTTTATAAAAACATAAAGTAATAAAATAAAATCATGTTTTTTATTTTTAGTTTAAGGAAAGCAAATAATTTTTCTTTCTCTTTAAATACTATTATTAATCAAAAAACTAGGTTATGAAATAGATATAGAAAAAAATTATGTATTGCACCACAGTTTGCTATTTATCGCAATAATTATATATTATAATAACAACAAATAAAATTGCATCTGTTATATAAAAACCATAAATGTTATTAATATAGAATCGTTTTAGATTTGTATCAGATTACAATGGCGTATGCCTATTGGAAATCTGGGAAAACGAAGGATTATGCCGTATTCGATCTGTTCTTTCGCAAAAATCCGTTCCAGGGCGAGTTTACCATATTCGCTGGCTTAGAAGAATGTCTAAAATTTCTACAACGATTCCATTATTCGCCTAGTGGTAAATGATTTTCCCAATTTTGATTTTCAAACAAATGCAGTATTGTTATTCTAATAGATATAGAGTATCTGCGACAAACGCTACCAACGACAATCGAAGATGAGTTTTTCGCTTTCTTAAACGATCTAACAACTAAGGATGTCGTTTTGTATGCCGTTCGGGAGGGATCCGTCGTATTTCCAAGGTAAGATTAAAAATAAAATAATTATTCCGTTGCGTTACGTTGCGTTGACAAAAAAACATAAACTAGATTTTTACAACAATTTATCGACAGTATTCTTGCATAATGAAGTTATACAATTTATTGTTATCTCGATTTCGATAAAAAATTAACCTTTTCACGCTTTTTGGGATAAATTCAAATAATCATTTGTTTCTTAGTTCCTATTCAATACTATTTATTAATTTTAATAATAATTTTTGGCGGGTTTGAAGTTAGCTTTTCACTTACAAATTGTACAATAATATAAAATACCTTCCCCGCTATATATATTACAAACATTCTATAAAGTATGTTATAAATTACATTTTAAACTAGCTAGAAACGACACTATTGAGATCAATAAATCATTTCATTAATGACCTATGATTTTTATAAGAAAACACTGCAGTTTTAGATTCTTTTAAATAACTACTCGTAATGTGTCAGTGATTTTATGCAGTAATTGTTAAAATACGAATTATTGTTTGGCCCGAAAATAAATTGCTAACTTTTTGTTAATACACACAATCGCCACATTTTCTGATTAAAACTTTTTTGTTTATTAATATTTTTACAAAATTCTTCCACGAAATGATAGTTATTTATCTGCACTATCAGCAATCTATTGGCCAAGTCATTTAACATTTTATAATTGCCAAAATATGTGATAAATCGATTACTGGCAATTAACTTTATATACGTTAAATTTTGACATTTTATTTCCCACTACAATTATTAAATTTTTATCGAAATTATCGTTTACGATATAGGTAGATAAAAAATGTTTATATGTTTCTAATTACTAGTATGTAAACAAGTGCGTAATTATTAATATTATTGCTAACGTACTATAGATGAGTAATTTTCTCAACAAATAAAATACCCTAACAGATTGTAACATGGCAAATATTTGCTTATCTTGTCGCTAAAGTGAATTTCTTATCGCTCCTCATCAATATTTATTTTTTTCCTATAACTGCGTATTTGGCTAACAAAGCTTGCATTATTTATTGCTAAATTATGAGAAATATATAGTTTTTTCCACTCAACTTAAACGATAATTAATGCTTTCTTATAGAAATGAACAGCTGTTGATGAATAACTTAAACTTAGAATGAAGCGCTATTAAATTTCAAACTCAATGAATTATTGAAAAATTAACATAAACATTTACGATAAATTATTCAGTTTCGTGGAAATTCTATTTCAATGTCTAGATCTCTATTGGTTTGATTCAGAAAATCGAAAACTAAAATTTGATTTCAATGTCTTAACATTGAAACTTTACAAAATGAATCAAAAATTCATTGTCATTCATTGTCATTGTCATCAAATCGATTGATTGTAATCTTGATTTTTTATACCTCACCATCTTTTATATAATAATCGATCATTGGGCCTTTCTTAATTTGTATCATGCTGCTGAATTAATACTAATTTTTGGGATAAATGTTGTTCCAAAGGATAGGAAGAAAAGGGTTTTGGGGCACTAAATTCTAAATTTTTAAAAAACATTCGGCTAAACCAGAGGTCGCCAAAGTGGTCTATATAGACCCCCAGGGGTCTATTTGACCAAGACGGGGGTCGATGTGAGCCCGGGGGTCGATTGGGGGTCGAAGGAATATCAATTCTTAGTATGCAAATCCCACATAACGAATTGCGTATGTAAAATTTTTTAATGATCAAAATACAGTAATCCCTGTGAAAATCCGCGAAGTAGGGACGCTATATTTATTTAATCACTTTTACACGCAGCTCACGTCTCGGTGCAAGCACAGCATTTTCTCAAGAACCCACAAACAAATTCAAAACTAAAAAATAGCACTATAAATCGTATAAAGTAAACAAAAGATTAGATTATATAATTAAACGAAGCAAAATATTAAAATGCGAAAAATATAAAGGTTAAATACACTTGACGAAAGTTTATTGAAAATTACTGTATATGTATACTGAAAATTATTTTTATGGGGGTCGATCGAAATTTCGAAAAATTATATAGGGGTCGACGATCAAAAAAGTTTGGCGACCCTTGGGCTAAACCAACTTCATTTTAAAATGGGAAATACAATATAGATAATCATTTACGATAAATTATGAAGTTTCTTGGAAACTCTATTTTAATGTGTATGATATTGGTTTGATTCAAAAAA
Source organism: Adinopsis sp. GC000173 (assembly GCA_030264715.1). Taxonomy (NCBI): domain Eukaryota; kingdom Metazoa; phylum Arthropoda; class Insecta; order Coleoptera; family Staphylinidae; genus Adinopsis; species Adinopsis sp. GC000173. The sequence continues at coordinate 38,322 of JARJDW010002021.1, forward strand.
TCGAAAACTAAAATTTTGTTTCAATGTTAAAGCATTGAAACTTCACGAAAAGAATCAAAAACTTTTAATTAAAATCAAAATTGTATTCACTGTCAAAACAATTGATTTTAATTTTAATTTTTTTTGTATCTTTGCCTCCTTTTTTATGTAATAATCGATTATTCTGCCTTTCCTAATTTCTATAATGACACTGGACAATAATGAATATGCGACATGAAGTTTTGGAATTGATTTAAGGTCATTTTTGCATACCGATAAGGGAAGAAAATACTTTTGGGGCACTAAATTCTATATTTCCAAAAAACGCTTGGATACATCAACTTCATTTTAAAGTGAGAAATATAATGCAATTTAAAATATTATCCCCCTTATGAGGAACAATTTTTTGTTTTTTCTATTAAAGAAATTTATAGATACGCAGTATTTTTCAGTATTTTGCCCCAAATATTAATTTGAAAAGTTTAAACGAATTGAAACACAATAAAATAAAATATAATCTGAATATTATTCACCTGTGTAATTTCTTGCGTGGAAATAATTCTTAAAATTTCAAATATAGAATATATTATTTTTAAAAAATACACTTGTGCCATTGTACCACCGTGCACTAAAACATGCTAATTATTTACAAATAAGTAGATAAAATAACAAATTATGTATAGGAATGCAATTGATCAATTTAAACTTAGAAATAATTTTAGTAGGGTTTTAACGTATTTATTGTTTTATTTACTTATTTGCTTAGATTGTTTGCATTCACAAAATCATTAAATATAATATAAAAACACAGAGCATAATTTCACAAATTATGTATTTATTTTTGGATCGATTTCGGCATTAAAACCATTGTTTGAATACTAATATGGAAGGGTTACAATTTATTTATTTCTATAGAATCTTTCAACAAGATCGATATGATCTCTTGATCTTTAAATGTAAATAAATACCTATTGTATTGTAAATTGAATATTATGTGAAATAAACATACAGTATTTTTGTTTTCGTTTGAAAACATATTTTATGGTAATTGTAAATATAATATCGATCAAATGTTTGCCGCGACTTTTCTTACTGGTACGGATCTGAGAGGTTCAATTTAACATAACTTAGTTTGCTAGTTTCTTGTAACAAGTTTTCTACCACGAATTGAATTTAAAGAATTGGAACAAAAATAAAATTAATTCAAAATAAATTTTACAATTTTTCTATTTTTACTTCTCCACCATGCGTTCCAGCCTCAAATCTATTGTATAGAATTTATGAAATTTTTGAAATAATTATTTACACTTATTTTTAAATAAATTCAATTGATGTATTCATTTTAAGAAATGTCATTACACAACAAATTTTGCTCAATATAGACGTCAAAATCATAAAGAAAAATCACCGAAGACATTTAAACAACATTATAGATATTTAAAATTTCCATAAAATATGCTTTCAAACTTAAACAAAAATGTAGATATGTAGAAAGTTTGCTGCTGACTCTTTGTGCATCATTATAGTACTTATTTAATTATATGTAAGGTGCACAAACATTTTTTACTACAACTACTACTAATTAAAATATTTGAGTATCCTACTATAAGTTAATATTAATTATCATAGTAGTTTAAACATTTCAAAAGCGTAAATCTTTATTGAAAGACTATATATGGTAGTATAACAACCTTTCTGTTGCAAAAATTTTTAAACATCAGAGAAATGAATAGAGAAAATACGTATTGAAAAAGATTGTAGTGCGTCAATATTGTAAAAATCTAGGAAGGTAAACGAACGTTTAGCATATATTAAACGTTTGCCCAATGTATAATTTATTTACTTTTCATAATGAAGTTATTTATAAAATTTCACTAAATAATGTGTATATTTTAGAGTTCCATTAATGCGAATTGAAGGACCATTAATAATCGTACAACTTTTAGAAACCACGCTGCTAACTCTTGTTAATTTTGCAAGGTAACATATTTGATTATTCTTAAATAAATCATCAATTTCTTTTTTCGTCGAGTGAAACTCAGCTATAAACTTTTCCAATCAATTTTCGAGCTGTGAATGAATTGGATTTTATAGCAAGGTTTATCTTAATTAATATCATCGATTCTGCATAAAAATAATGACGTTTGATTAATCTTTAATTTGTTTGCAGCTTGATGGCTACAAATGCGGCACGATATCGTATGGCTGCTGGTGATTTAATACTATTAGAATTTGGTTTGAGACGGGCACAAGGTCCCGACGGCGGTTTGTCCGCATCGAAATATTCCTACATTGGTAAAATAACTTGATTCTTCGTTATTTTTTTTGTTTTTTTAGTTCAAGGTTATATTGTGATGGTGCCAGTTTATGATTGTTTCGTACTGGCACTACCACTTTATTTAACACTTTAATTATTGATTAAACGACAGTACCATCTTGTTACAATACGCAACAACGCCAACGAAAAGTTGCTTTATTTCGCTTTACAAGGTTACTCGATTATTAATGGCGAAAAGTTTAGTTTTCTTTTCTTTCATCAAAATATATTGTTGTCAATTATCATTTTTATGACAGTTATTTAACTATGCGCAATGGTTTAATCAAGTTCTACAATTTTATACATTTCAGCGTTTTCATCGACATTTTACGGCATAATAGAAACGATTACACTTTTAACGATTCGCGGCTCGTCAATATAAAATTGAAAATTATTAATTGATTTAATTAAGGAACGTCGATGTAATTAACTACATTATAATAAATTTTAAGCTAAATAACATTTGCCTTTAAGCGGGGCCAAGGTATTAAATTATGCTGCAAGAGCGATTAATTTCCAGAAAAGGCGTGCGGCGGCGACTATTCAAAACAACAAAATTGTTTTGCGATGAAATAAGATTTCGGGTGTTTGAAATCATTTTGATAACCAATAATTTATCTTGTAAACTAAATTCCATTAGCATATCTTTACGCAAGTTAAGCAACCGCATAAACATAATGGAAAATCTTAACATCGGCTGCTATTTTTAACTTTGACACAATTTGGTAACAATTGCAGCAAGAATGCAGTTAAAATTATACTAGATTCTAAACAAATTAATGATATCGTCCTTACATTGCGTGAATGCCTTAAATATGTATTTACATAAAACTAAATAAAGCTAAATTTCTAATATCTAATTGGTATTTGATAAATAGATTATTGATAATAAGTAATAATTTCTAGGTGGATTTGATGGTACAAGTAACGTATTGGCAGGAAAATTGTTTGATATTCCCGTAAAGGGTACTCATGCTCATGCCTATATAACATCATTTACCGGATTAAATGAGCTCCGCACACAGGTGTTGGCACCAAAACACGGTGGAGAAGCGCGCGATTTGCTCCAGATGGCAACAAGCTGGCGAAGCAAACTAATCTCGTTATTCAAAGTGGTTGGAACGGAAGCGAGTGATGGCGAATTAGCGGCGTTGATATCATTTGCCATTGCCTTTCCTGATGGATTTATGGCACTAGTAGACACGTACGATGTAAAAAGGTACCCTTGTCGCAAGTCCCACGCCATCACAATGTGGCCTGTCACTCTGCCCAACACTCTAATGCATAACGAGTACAGGTAACAAGCATGCGGTTTAGTTGCATGCACCAAAAACAATAAACACCGTTCGAGCCGGAATAAAAATGATCAGAACGATATACATAAGAAATGATTTTTTATTCATTAGCAGCTAGCTATTCTGTCGCATTGTCACTCAAACTCCTTACCATCAGAAATCACTTTTATTTTCGCACATTTGGTTGTTGTTTTGTTTCGTGATTTCTGTGTGTTGGAGGGTGCGCATCGGCAGAAAGATACAGCTTCCAGTAATTTACAACCTGTGCTGGCTATGCGGGGTACGTAATTCTACCACTGAGCACATTTTTCAATCAATTTCTTTGTTTAATAACTTTATATAAAAAGAACATCTTTATATTATGGTCAAATTTATTTCAGAGTGGTGGCCAATATTAGTGATGACACGTGGGCGCTTTAAATCGCACAGTATCATTTATCATTGGATGCATTGCTTTATGTTAGTCGATTTTGTTTTTTTTTCTCTAATTATGATTATTATTATTATCTCAACTTTATATTGCTTTTTGAATAACTTGATTTATTTACGTAATTTGCTTAAATTGTAAAACGTAAGTAAGTAATTTGCATAATGGGTAGCACTCGTCGCAATCTTGTAAGTGTGCAATTTACACATACATACATGTACATATTACACTTTCCAAGGGAAAATCTTTTTAAATTCAGAATATATTAAGTCATCATCAACTTTTTCACTGAAAAAGTTTATGCTTCCCATGCTTAAATGAAGTTCTTAAAGTGTAAAATACGTCGACGTCTGTCGAAAGATTTTATTTTGTTTTGTAGAGTTGAGTATGTTTGCGTCGCAGATTCAGGTATTTTTCAATCAAAGCATCGTCACAAATAAATGAAATAGTAAACATTTTATTAGTACTAACAAACAGTATTTTAGTATATTATTACCTAATAAATTTTTTAGTGTTTCGTTTATTGTAACGTTATTAATCAAGCTTTTACTAATATATTAATTCACTATTAATCCATTTTTGCTGCTTTTTATTTAATGCATGAGATTTTGATTTTATTAATTTATCACACTAACAAAGCGTTTTGATATATTTTTGTTCGTTTCAAAAATACGCCAGTAATTATATGTTTGTTTTTCTTATTCTCTTGTAGGAGTGGCCTGCTCAACTTTTGTGCGGTTGCTTTGGCGCTACACGACTTGGGCTATCAAGCAATTGGAATCAGAATTGATAGTGGTGATTTAGCATATCTATCGAATGTCGCCCGACATTATTTCAACGAAATTAGTGCAAAATATAACATTCCTTACTTTGCCGATTTAATGATAATGGCATCGAATGATATTAACGAAGAAACGATTCTTAGCCTAAACGAGCAAGGCCATAAAATAAATTGTTTTGGAATTGGCACCCATTTAGTGACATGTCAACGTCAGCCCGCATTGGGATGCGTTTATAAATTGGTGGAGCTTAATGGGCAGCCGCGCATCAAACTCAGCCAGGATGTTGGTAAAGTAACAATGCCTGGCAGGAAGGACGCTTATCGTTTGTATAGCGAGAGCGGAGATGCCTTAATCGATTTGTTGCAACAATCTAGCGAGATGGCGCCTGAAGTGAATAAGAAAGTTTTATGCCGACATCCATTTGAAGAATCCAAACGAGCATACGTAATACCATCCAAAGTGGATCGCCTATTGCATATTTATTGGAAAGATGGTAAAGTTTGTGGACCATTGCCAAGCTTGTGTGAAGTCAGAGAAAGGGTTAGACTATCGTTGAAAACTTTACGGCCTGACATCAAACGAAATCTCAATCCAACACCGTTTAAAGTAATTGTCACTTATACTATTTTTTACCATTTTATTATTAAACCATTTATGTGTTTTATGTGCACTTTCATCGGTACCTTAAATATGTTTTGGTGTTACTTATCTCACTAGTTCACATTTTTCTTGATCCACGGCCCACCTTTTGCATTCAATAATTCTGGAAGAACTCTTAAAGAGGGAATTTAAATTCAGAAGATTTTATGCGACTCAAATATTTTTGCGATTCCCACTTTGAATTCCCACTTTCTATAACATATTTGAGCAGTTTATTTTGAAAGCGGCTTAAGTCTATTTTCCAGTTTTTTTGTACTTTGAGGTAAATTATAAAAAATACCATGGGTTTTAAAATCTTCCAGAAATGTCTTCTTATTGATCACAACTTTTCTGTACTTGCTTCAAGTATTAAAATGATAATTTTGAAAGTGTTTATTTGATTATTCATGATTGAAAAGAGAAAAAATCAAACTTTCCTGCTAATATAATTTATATATTTATTAAATGGTATTATGCAATGGACTACAACTCTTTCGAATCAAGTCAAAAATATTAATTTTTAAATTGGATGAAGTCCAATCATATATTAATCACTTTATAATTAATAGTAAATATCGTATTATAAATTTAATTCTCTAAGACTTACGTAAACAAAAAATTATTAATTTTTAAACTTTAATTATTCCTATTATTTAAATTGGACATAAAAATTTGATATCTCTATTAAAGATATAAATGGACTTCCATATAGACGGTTCATTTAATCCCTATATTGCATTATATTTTTGAATGCAATTAAAATTTCTTATTCCATTTGATCATAAAATCTGAGCACGAAGTTACTAGATGAAATTTAATTTTCCGCATTGAATAAAACGGAAGCAATTTAACAAGCTTTGACAATAAATTACTAGAAATAATTTAATAAATTGCTTCTTCACAACCACAACCATATTCGAAAATTGGATGCGCTTACATAGAAATCGTGGTATTATTCTTGGAATTGCTTTTATTTTTCTAAATAATGTATGTATAATGTAATGTAGTATGTATTAGACATGTATCGCACATTTTTTGAATGAATCCATAACGCTAAATGATTTATTGCATTGTTCTATTGTTTTAGGTTGCCGTCAGCGATAATCTGTACAGTTTCTTGCACGATTTGTGGTTGAAAAATGCACCAATTGGTGAATTATCCTAAATGTAATAAGGAAGGGCATTAAAAAACAGCATAGTTTCCATCAGAAAAGTATGCGTGTAGTATTAGGCATGTTGGTAATGTATAAACGAAAGAATTTAAGTATCTATATGATATATTGCACATTGTAAAATTAAAGGCGTTTCTAGAAACTATAATATTGTAAAATTGGGCTGTGAATTAAGTTATAAAAAAAGAAACTAACTAAACAAAATACTATTATTGTAATATGATTATTAGCAATAATACAGAAACAAAAAACATCATGGAATACGCTCAAAATACAAAAAAATTATACATAAATAAAACGCAGCTATTTTTGTACACCAAATAAATGTGTAAAATTTTATATTTATAAAATTTAAAAGTTACATTTGCGTCTAGATGTAAATAATATATGAATTATAATAGCAAATGTAATATTATAATATTATTTCGTTTTCAATTATGTAATTTGTTATTAATTATAGCTTTAGCATTAAAAATGCGTTTGGTACAAATGAAAAAACTTGTTTTTTATATATATTATTTTTTACTTATAGAATGTTTTTCAAAGTATTTTTTATAAAGTGCATGTAAATAGTAATCTCTATAAGCTTTATACCCATTATGTAAACTATTATGTTTTAATCGATTGATAATTAATATTGTAATTTAGATTATTTATTTAATATTACTGTTTGATTCGAATCTTCTTTACGCTAAATAAATTAAAGTAAATCGAAAAAATACTTTGAGAAATATTGCGCTTTTTATTACATTACCATATTGCATTTTATTAAAAAAAGATGATGTAATAAAGAATAGAATATTGTTGGTAAATATTTTGTTTTCCTTTTACTATTATAATAACCTTTTGGTATTGACGCTAAAATTAAATCAATATGATGAGCAAATTGACTGTATGCAACTTTTGATGCTGCAAAGTAACAACATTGAAACATATTTTCAAATAAGATACATTCAATCAAATATAAATTTGAAACAACCCTTAAATTTATTGAAAAATTTGAGAAAGTCAAAACTTACTTCCAGGTCTCCCCTAACAATTACCTCGTGTGCTAACCCCTCTAAAACTTCGTAGTAAATTTATTTGTGTCTATGAAATGCATAGGGCTTAAATTAAATTAAGCAGGCAATGTTTCTAGATTATATTATTCATCAATTACTTGGATAGATATTTGTTTTGCCCTTTATTTGCTCTGTCGTAAGTTTAATATTTGAGTTACCTAAGCTGTTTGAATTGTCACAAACTACCTGTATAACAAATATACAAAATCAATATAGACTGAAAACTTACAATATTAATTGCTATTAATGAACTTATTTGTGAATAGGAAATTACAATTTTACATTTATTTTAACCACTTTCCCCAAGACAAACAAACATTTCTCAAGTTATAATTATCAATTTGTTTTTTATAAAAAAAAAAACAAAAAATGCTTATACATATTTTATGAGATGCAACCTTACCCATTTAATGCATTGCCTCAGTTTAAAAATAAACTCATATTTTATGTGTGATATCTTTAAATAATTATTTGATTAAAAAATAAACTCAATATTTTCAAATTTGAAATCAAACGAGTATAAATGTCACTAAAAGGAGGGGAATACAGTTAGATTTTACCACGTCAGTAACTAATTTAATAAATCGCTTTAATTTTAATATCAAACTTTATTGTATACGCGCAATAGAGCCTCAAATTTACAAATTTCTTAAATATTGAATAAATTTTTAATTGTTTTTTTTTTAATTGCACGTAATATAATTATCGGCTAACTTCATTCCAAACAACGAAAACTTTTGACAGCTGACAGAAAATACAGATCTCTCTTTGTGTGATGTGTATTACTAATCCAAGCTGATATTAGTTTATTGGCAAACGCCCATATAAACTCATACTCGTCATATCGCTAAAAAAATCCACAAGTGCAATTCGAAAAGATTATCAAATAATCAATTAGACATATTAGGTGAGTACATTTATGTTATCTATAGATGTAAGTCTCTTAACCGGCATATCAGCAACATTCGACTTTCATAAAAACAGACGAATTCACAATTTGTTGAATTATTATTAAATTTTTGTCATTATTTATTAAATACGTAAGTATTTGTAGTAAATTCTATATTTATTTTAAAACGTGTGTCGTAATATTCAATCAAAAGAACATAGTAGTAGTGTTTTGTAAATCTATTAATTAATAATTATCACAAGTGTTGGGTTGATTAATACGAATCTAGATGAATAGTTAGTGTTTCATCAGTGTTAATATTTTAATGATATAAACAATTCGATGTTGATGTTGTGCTCTAACAGATGGCGTTTTGATAAATTTAGGGGATGATTTTAGTAGGGGCGTTGTATAATCTGGGGATGCTGCATCTCGCTTAAATTTTTTGTTATTTAGATAATAGAACGTGTTATCGTCATTAATACATGTTGTGTTGAGTTTGTTGGCTGTATAAGTCATTTGTTATCAATAAATTATTGAAATAAAATAAATAATGGGCGTGTTATAACAAATATTTAAATAAATTAGTCAAAATCATGTTTGCAAATTGTTGTGGCCGGAAAAAGTCGAAAAAAGTCGTAACGAAAGATGTGGAAACACAAAGTGATAACCAAGTATTGGGTGCCTTGATCGAAACAAGCACAAATACTGAAGATTGTACCGAAAAAGCAATTGAAGATACAACGATCTTAGATGAACCAAAAACTACCTCAGAGAAACGAGAATCAGTCGTTTCGGATGTTAAAGTTGAGCTGATAGAGAATGAGGACGATGATGTGTTTTGTGAGGGTGTTGGGCCGCCGATTCGTCTTGCCGAAAATCTGGGAGCCCCGAAATGCAAAGGCCAAGCACACGTTCCGCTGCCGCGATGGTTTAGCGAAGAGGACGAAGAGGTTGGGGGCACCCAGGAGCCCCCGGCAACTCCAATTGGCAAAGATGAGCTGGCCCTACGACGACACCGCTTCTTTTCCGACCTATTAAGCGCTGCACAAAACGCCACCGAACATAAAGTACATTTTGATCCGCTTGGCCCCGTCGTGGCCGGAGTTGGTGAGCTATTTCCTCTCTCGATTACACAATCAGCATTTCGTTGCTGTATTGCTGTACGAGTATTTCATTTTTTTTATTACATTGAAAATAATTTTTAATATGTATTCGGAGATATGCAGATTAAACAACAAATGTGCACAGTAAGCATAACGACAAGTTAAATGGTAAAATACTGATGGGCACATACATGTAACAATCGGCTCATTAAACATGAAATAATGTGCAATTTTGCACGAACATACTTTAGGTATTTCAGCCAGCCTACATCCGAAAAACTTATCGATTTTTTATTAAAAGTTTAAATTAAATTGGAGAATTATCTAGATGCGTTTTTTTTGTGGTAATAATTGTGTTTTTCTACTTGTTATATCAACATTTACACAACCCGTGCGGTTAACGTACACATTTTCTGATGAAAATACGACTGAACGCATTTATTATGATTATTCCTCCTATTGTAATAATAAATTCGCTTCAATATTTTTTGAGCTGATCCATCAATTATTAATTGATTTAATGCAAACCCTAATTAATAACGTTATCAAAGCTATAACACATGTTGGACATTTGCATGATAAGCAAATGCCAATTAACGTTATTTTCTAATCTTTTCAAACAATATTTATGCATTCTAATTAGTAGCAAATTAATATTATTTTCGTTTATTTTTTAATTGTAACGGAATATTTTAATTGCACCAAATGTTTTATGACACGCTAAACAGCTAATTAACCTACAGCTTGTCATCTTAAATGCATTCACAAACAAATTGTGTAATTAAAACGCTGCTATATAGGTAGAAAGTACTCTTTTAAGACGAATTATTGATTTATTTCTGAATGGAAGAATTTCTATTCTTTACCTAGAAAACGTGATTGAATTTCTTTTTTTTTCTTTTTTTAATCAAAGCCCGATTTTTAATTAATTTATTGAAGTTGCTTTGCCACTTTAATTAACTCGTATACAGTTGACATTGATTTGATTTGCCATGATGTATGTGTATTGGAATTAGTAATGGAAACAAATAATATTTACTATTTTGCATTTGAATTCGTCAGCGTGAAAACGGGCAATGAATTCATCATCAATAAGCATAATAATAACCGATTCTATGCCGGCAATAATATTTTATCAGCGCGTTTTGAATTGAATTTGTGTGTTTCGCTTCTTTATTTTATTTTTTGAACGCGTCGATGATGATTCAACGTGGAAATGAGTCATGCGAAAAAGAGATGTGTTTTCGTTAGTGACATACTAAAACGAATGGAATCGTCCGCAATTTTTATGGACACTTGGAAAATTCGCATCAACAACCTGACATAATCAATATTATAATTTGGATGCCTGCCAGCGTATAAACAAAAATTCTTATTTAATCGACGACACACTAACTTGCTTTTATATTTTGACGTATATTATGAAATCAATTCTATTGAGCGCTAAGTAATAAATTCAAAGCGATGATTTTTATTCGCAAAACTTTGTAAGTGCATACATCAACGAATTTTATTAATTATACTTTTAAATAGTAGTGGATGAGTTAAAAAAAAACTTTCAAATGCAATTATCTAAAAGCTTTGACCTCCTTGTTAAGAGAATTAAATAAATAAATGTAAATCATTGTTTACCAATTGTATTTCAATACAAAAATTATCATTTTTGTTAAAATTTTATGCTGTTTTTTTAAAGCAATTAAAATTACTTTGTCAGCTATCACAAAACTCTAATTGTTAGTTAAATATGTTGTGATCTTGGTGATTTTATGAGTTTAAAAGAGGGATTTTATTTGGTGGATGGAAATTTATAGTTTATTAAAGAAACAAAACGAACAAATAAATATTGGTAATAAATTATCACCTTTCTTAGTTTTTGTTTCGTTTGCTATTTTCACCGTTTGAAAATAAACATGTGAAACAAAAACCAAGAAAAGTGATCATTTATTATCTATTTTCGAGTTTCGCCAAGAAAAAATGTCCAAAATGAAATACATTAAAATAAAATATTAACTGCGAATATAAACTATTATCCTGACTATTATTACGACCAACTTTTTTATATAACAAATCTTACATTTATATAAACAAAAATAGTGATGGAGAACATCTCTCTCACTTAGACTTAACAAGTCATTTGGAAAAATACAGATAATGGTAAATGACATTCCAACAAATTTATAATTGAAGATGTATACGTAACAAATATTTCAAGTCAATCCAGAAATCTTATTTGTTCTGGGTGTGGATGCGAATCGTCACGTTGATTAAACTGATGAATTTTCTTATCGAAAATCGCACATTGATTAATCGATTGACTATTTCTACAAATAACATTTTCAATCCGCACATTCACTCACCTTGTTGTTGTTGAAGGTGCGATTTAAATTCGTGCTGTGTTCGGCGGCAGCGGTAACGTTTGGAAAATTCAATATCCGCATACGGAGAATTTATTATTAAAAAATAATTCGCATATGTGCATGCACGGTGGAGTTAATTAAATTCTGGCGCTCGTCTGCATTCTAACGCATTTTCGAAGATAGGTCGGTTAAAAATTAAACGATTTTCTAATTTCCTCAATCAAATGATTTCAATTAGCCCATCGATTATCATTTTTTTATAATATGAAATTAAACATGTTAGAATATCTTGAAGTTATTACTTGTATTTGAAGCAAAATGTATTTTTTAAGATTAGCTATTATATTTCAATCATTTTCTAAATGAAATGATTATGTTTAGATTTATGTAACATTTTTTATAGTTTTTGCCGTAATATAAAATTAAACATGCCATAATATCTTGAAGATATCTAATGTACATTGTATGTTTAACGATTAGCTATTATATTTTCAATAATTTCCTCAATGATTGTTATTGGCCCTTTGATAATTCTCTTATTGAGTTTTATGTTCAGACTTGTGTATTGTAGCATTTTTATAGGTTTTTTGTAATATGAAATTTTATATGCCATAATGTCTTGAAGATATCTAAAGCGAAATGTATTTTTTAACGATTAGCTGCTGTATTTTCAACCACAACCCCTTTTGATAACTATTATAGCTGCAGTCTTAAGTTTAGATTATTTGCTGGACTTGTTTTTGCAGGGAATTAGAAATGTATATTATTTTTTGTTTTCCTCAGCAGCTTTTTTCAACAAAACCGCAAAAATATAGAGTTACATCATTACTGTTTGTGAAAAATACAACTTTTTACATATGTATGTTAAATATTTAACATTACTTGAGGCGTATCGTAATTAAAAGTAAATATTTTGCAAATATGCGTGTTTAGATGTAAATATTTAGGATCGAAATAGTAAATATGTCGATATTTCATATTTCTTGGCTTGCGGGAATCCACTTTGTGTGCACAATTTAATTATTATGGTAAATATGTATGTGCAAAATGACGAGTTCAAAAAGATGACCGTTTACTACTGTAAAAGGTAGAGAAACTCCTAAATGACGTAGCTCATTTGCACAAGATATCTACAAAACATTTCGCACGTAGCACACTACTTATATTACAAACAAGTAAATATTTAATTTATTAGTGATATTCTATATAAAAACGCACAGTATGATAAACGGCAAGAAATAAATTGAAACGAAATGTCACATTGCAGCTGTATATTTACTTGTACGTCCGTAAAACATATATTTTTAATAACGAAATACCTCATATAAAGTTGAATTTATAACATGTAGCTACAAAAAGATATACATTTTTCAGAAATAGCATTGAAGTAACACTATATGCTTGCGGTTTAAAAAAGAGATGGTCTAATTTCAACGAACTAAGTGCTGGTCCTGCAAAAACAAGTCTAGCGAATAATCTAAACTTGAAATAATAAAAAGGGGTTTTGTTGAAAGAAAGTATGTTTTATTTTTATACGTTCAAAAAAATGCTTTGTGATACTCAACAGACTTATGCCTCCAAGAATCACTTTTGCATTCGTTAATTAAGTAATAACTATATATTTAAATAAGAACTGAGCGCGATAGAAAATTTTTAACTTCATATTCATGTCTGGCATAAAAACAGCTATCCATTTAGTATAACGACTGTCAAACAGCGTAATTATCCGATGTTTGAGTGTGAAATCCTACTTCACATACATCTCCCATCTAAATTTGTTGTATTGGATAAAATGTTTAAAAATATCATTATATGTGCCAACTATAACATCTGCTAAAAATATAACGTTGCTTAGAATGGTTGAAGATCGTTTCCAGTTATGTTAATACGTATTTTACACAAAAAATATAACATAAAAGCGTCGTCGTCGTCGTTTGTCGTCGTAATGGAAACCTTATTTTGCAACAACGTAGAAAGAAAGAGAAAAAAAGGTTTCGTTATAAAACACAGAAATACGTGCAATATGACATTTTACCTTACATATATGTTTGATATTTAAAATAATCGCATAAAAATGTCAATGCATTTTTTGCGCTTTTATTTGCCGAACAATGAAAAATACAATTTATATTCATCAATTTTTTGGTTGGCTTAGATGCTCACTCACATGTGCATTCAAAATTAGTCCAGCGTTCACAAAACTATAATAGATACAATTTTATTATGATCAAATTTAACGCCGCAGGAATTAAAAAATATTATTCACAACTACATATTGATTACATTTACATTTATTTGGGTAAAATGTTGATAAATATCATTTTCAACTAAATTTACTTGTTTTATGTATGTATGAAAAAAATATATACGAAAATGACGTGTTAGAGCAAAAAGTATTTAATTAAAATGCACTTAAACACTTGTATTGTTGAGTAAAAATTTCCCAGCGTTTAAACATTAAGCTCTTAAAGCGAAATTAATTAAACGCAAATGCAAGAGATTAATATTGAATGAAAATGCATTAAAATACGCATTACGTAAATAAATAGCACATTTTTTTCGATGTTATCGTTGTTGTAAAATTAGCTCAAATCTAATTTTGTATCCACGAAACGAATTCAAGCGCTATTTTTTATTTTATTCACAGCGTGCCTACAATAAATATAATATAATAAACGATGCGATGCGATGCGATGCGATTTATCGACGAATTAAAAACCGAGCGGCTTATTTTGTTGTAATTAAAGGCAAAATGGTGAATATTGTTCAAATGTGTGTATGGCTATGGATGTGTGCTCTGCTTCGTTTCGAGTCCAATCCATAGAGCCAAGTATGGAATGGAAACAGTAAATCTAAATATGGTATAATGCACAATAACAGCAACCTATCCATTCCAGTTTGATTTATTTCTATCTATTCGCTAAATTGCATAAATATTTATTTATCTGCTCGATTCATTTTTTAGTTTAGTAGCACATCAAACGAAATGGTAATAAATTTGAATTTCTAATTTAATAACCAATAAATGCATCATTTAAGAAAATTTACATAAGATATTAACATATGAAAAAATAATAATAAATGCGGATATGAATATTATATTTCCATTTTGTACTATATAATTATTAAAATGTATTTTTAATTAATGTAAATACGACTGATATGACTATCGTGATATTTATGGTTTTGCTTTTAATTAAGTTTATCTGTAATTACTTTTATGAATTAAATTATTAATGTATCTACAACAAAGAAATAATATTCTATAAATTAAAAAGTAACAGCTAATTATTTATTATACTTTTCTTGCTGCAGGCGAGATTGAAGCAATCCAGATAATTATTGCTTTTCACGTAAAGAAAACTTTGCATAGCCAGAACGGATACTAAGTTGGTAATAATTTTCAGTAACAAAAATTAAAATGAAATAGTCAACATTTTACTTATTGTATAGTTTTTCCCCTATGTATTTTTGTTCTATTTACATACTCTTTTAATGTCATAATTAATATTTAAGCAATAATGCAGTTTTTTCTTTTTTGCTCAAAATGTGGACAAGGACAAAACTTTAAATTTTTGATGGACTTACATTATAGTTTACTAAATTAATTGATTTGTTTAGATACCATGTAAATAATCCCTTTGGTTAATTAAAGCTGATTACCGGATTAAATACTATCAATTACTTGTGTATAATATACATGGGCTTTGAAAGCCTACGATATTTTGAATCGTATAAATCGTATAAATAATATGCATTAGTTAATATTCCTTTTAGTATTGCTGAAAAGTATCGTTAATTTCATATCTGTATAGCTAAAAATTGTACTGTTTGGACTACAAATAATTAGATTTTAATGCAATTTTTGCAAAAGTAGGAAACGGCTTAGAAATTCTCCACGTTAACAGAAAAAACTTGAGCCAATGCGTCATTGTTAAACTTAAATATTCAATAATTTATAGTAATTTTGGAAATAAAGTCACTAAGTTTCTAAATTTATATCATATTTTAGGTTAGGTTAGGTTAGGTTAAAATAGAAGGATTATTAGATTGAGTTTGTGGTTGCAGATGGAAAATTATATTTAACGTATTTAACTTTATTTCGACATATTATGTTTTATAACGACCTATTCATGTTTGTGTATCGCCCAATTTGATATCGACAAACCATTTAAAACATTGTTTTTTACTAATGTTATATTAATTATAAATTAAAAAATAGTTGAAATTAATAAAAGCATGAATAGCTTTTCATTATTGTCCGAAATGATAGAGCACAATATGAGGAGTTCATGACACAGCAAACTCAACAAAAGACATTTCATATAAAAACGCCAATGAAATATTGTACATCTATCTAAGAATAAATTTAATAAATTGCACTCAAATCGCAAGCTGAATTGTTCAGTACAGATTTTGTTTCGTACAATGTTTATTTTACGTCTTCCTGTCAACTGTCATTTGTTGAGTTCGCTGGAGTGATTCTGAACGCATCATATGTTGCAGGTGAGCATAATATTTAATATTCATCACATTATAAATAATTTCCGTAAAAGAAATATTTATAAAAAAAAAATTTAATAATATTTTGTCACTACCTTAACCACCAATAAATAAAAATAATCGTGCCGCTTGAAAATAGTATGTTCTATCATCGTTTCTGACGCTAATAGAAATTTACTAATCCTTTAAATATTTTAATAACGTAATAATTGATTCATCCTCAGCGTAAAATTAAATATTAACTATGCGTTTATGAATAATTCTCGGCTGGCTTTTCGCCTAAATTATCTACCGAATATATCGTTAACAAAGCAGCTGTTTATTTTATTTCTTGATATAATAGGGACACATTTCTATCATATTTTTAATTAAAACGCGCTTTTTATTTAATTAACGCACGCCCGTCCTAATCATCATTAAAATAATGGAAAATTGGATTATTTTACAACAGTCAGCAGCGTAATTAAATTAATCACACACGTCCATAAACACAATGCCGACTTGGTCATAGTTATTATCATATATTAAAAAATCGGCTAGTTAATAGTATGTATGACTAAGACATAATTGCATAGAAAATGTTGTTTGAACAACAAAATAATAAATAATGACAATTAATTTGTTAAACGCCAATTTATTTATTGAATTATAAATGTCATTGTTTGTTGATAAGTTGAAAGAGGATGTACAATAAATAGTAGTCGTAGGCTCGTTATATAAATTGATAAATGTATTTATTTTGTTATTGTATGTTTAGATTCGCAACAATCGCAAGAATTAGAAAATCTCGTCTCTCGTCTCGAAAAGGTAACGACCCGCTTGGAGAGCGTTTACTTGCCGGTCCAGGAGCTCCTACAATCGGCATCGTCATCAAATCTACTCGAAGAAGATTCGATTAGCGAAGCTGCTGTTGTCGTTGAAACCGTCGTAGACTTAACAATGAGTGTTCAAGGTTTTCAAGATATCGTCCAAGGAATTCTAGCGCAATACTTGGCTGTTTCGCGGGACATTGGCGGTGATGTGGCTGTACATAGTCAAATGGTCCACGAGGCGTTCCAAGCCCAATTGCAATACCTTGTGGTTGCCAGTCAATCGAAGCAACCTAGTCAAACAGAAATTAATAATATAATCCAACCAACCGCACAATGTATTACCAAAATCCAGGAGTTTAGAGAAAAGAATAGAGGCTCACAATATTTTAATCATCTATCGGCTATTAGTGAGAGCATTCCCGCCTTAGGATGGGTTGCCGTTGTAAGTATACAATATTCAATTATAACACAATTACAACGTTCTAATCAAAGCGGTTGTCATTAAACCCCAACTGTATTGATTAAACTGAATTCGTGCTTAATCAACATTGTTCAAACTAGATTAGTGTTTTTGTGTACCCTCTGCCTCTAATACATAAAGTTATATACCATTCAACTTAAACTAAGCCACTTTGCGTTTATAATCTAATGCACTTTAAGCAACGAGGTGACGATGCTCCTAATTGCTAAAACACCAACACATTAAACTTATATATTTCGTCCTCCATTGACTGAATAAATCCGCTTGAAACAACAATCAATTTAAAGCCAATTACATTGCACTACAATGATAAACATTCACCTGCAATTAATATAATTCTCTATTTGCACGTTTTGATCTATACATGATAATACAATTTAACCATTGAGGTAATGCTTTTAATTACCAAATTATTAACATATTCAAATTGTATTTTGGAGTTGACATTTAATATGAAGCCAGTTAACTTTGCACAACAATGATAAACACTCACTTGCAATTAATATAGTTCTCCATTTGTACGTTTTGATCTATACAATTTAAACAATAAGGTGCCACTTTAAATTGCGAAATCACCAACACATTCGACTTATGTTTTAGGGTTGAAGCTTTCTTTGTTTTTGAGTGAATAAATCGGCTTGAAAAACGTCCAATACAAAGTCGCTTTACATTGCACTAACTAGCAATTAAATCATTTTTCTCTGTTTGCACGTTTTGATCAAAGCAACAGCACATTAATTTAGCACCGATTTTGTCGTTAATAGTGCAAATAAATTGTCTCGCAACATCGTCCAATAGAAAAGCATTTTTTGCGACTTTTTATTTCCCTTTACTGATAAAAATTCACTTTTGATTCATACCGTTCTTTATTTAGATGCTTTGATTTATAGATGGTAGTGGCCTTTAAGCAATGGCTGAGGCTATTAGTTGCCAAAGCACCTGAATATGAAACATATAATTTAGCTCCATCCTCAGGGCTAATTCTGTCCTTCATTGATTGAATAAATCGACATGAAACAATATCCAAGACAAAGCCTCTTTTTGTTATCACTTGCAATTACTACAGTTCTCTATTTGATCGTTTTGACTTATAGATGAAAATTAATTCGTTAGTCGACGAGTGACTAAATTAATATCTCTCAACTGCAAATATTTGAACGTTTCGTTTTCGTTCGCTCTGTTTGCTTGTGTAATTTAAACATTCTCTGATGTTGGAGATTGGTCCTTTATCTTTTTTTTGTTCATAAATATCGCTCATGAATTTAGAATAGTCTATACCCCCCTGGGACTTATTCCCAAAATCCGTTTTCCGCAGAGAAGCTTTAAAATTCAATTTGCGCCCAACAGCTAGCGCATTTTGATTGTTTATCCAATTGTTGCTTCGAGAAACAGAATGATTGTGTGTGGTTATTTATGTTTAATTGAATTATTGCTGTTTATAGAGTCCAACACCAGCTCCGTATGTGAAGGAAATGAACGATGCCGGGCAGTTTTATACCAATAGAGTGCTAAAAGATTGGAAGGAGAAGGATAAAAAGCATGTTGATTGGGTTAAGTCATGGGTACAATGTTTGACAGAATTGCAAGCGTTTGTCAAACAACACCATACTACCGGATTAGTCTGGGGAGGTAAAGGTTCAGTACCCAGTGGCATTCCACCGCCACCACCGGCAGGATGTCCACCTCCGCCTCCTATCCTCCTAGATGATTTTGCTGCTAATGCTGATGCTAGTAATGATCGCTCCGCTTTATTTGCTCAAATTAATCAAGGAGAAAATATCACTAAAGGTTAATTGTGATTAATTCGCTTTGAATGTCAATAATGCTAATTTTGTATTTAGGGCTTAAGAAAGTCACCGCCGATATGCAAACACACAAGAATCCAACTCTTCGCACAGGACCAGCACCATTTAAGACACCAACTGCACCCGGCGGCGTATCGCAAGTTAAAGCTCCAATAATGGACAAACCGCCAAGCTTTGTGCGTGATGGCAAGAAATGGTTGATTGAATACCAAAAGGGCAATCATAATCTTGTCGTCGATGGCGCTGAGATGAATAATGTAGTCTATTTATTTAGATGTACGGATTCGAGCGTGACTGTTAAAGGAAAGATCAATTCAATTACGCTCGATTCGTGCAAGAAGACATCAGTGGTGTTTGATAGCCTAGTATCAGCGGTGGAATTTATAAATTGCCAATCGGTCCAAATGCAAGTGCTTGGCAAGGTTCCAACTGTATCAATTGACAAAACCGATGGCTGTCAAGTATATTTGAGCAACGAATCTATGGATGTTGAAATTGTGAGTTCAAAATCGTCCGAAATGAATGTTTTAGTGCCGACACCGGGAGGCGATTATGTAAGTTGTCAATATATATAAATATATATATATATATATATATATATACTTATTTACAATACACTCACTACAATAAATTGTGTTGATTTTAGGTTGAATATCCAATACCAGAACAATATAAGACCACTGTTGTTCCTGGCAAAGGTCTGCATACAATCATTGTAGAAAATAAAGGTTAAATAATATTATTATCAGTATTTAAAAATAAACTATTTAAGATTTTTCAATTTTATACAAGACAAAGATATGTAACAACGTTTGTATGTAATCTTCGTATTTATTATTTTTTGGGTTGTGGCTTAAATTGTATCAAAAATCAAGTCAAAATAGTGTTTGTTTCTTAACATAGTTTTTCATACTTGTATCATTTTGTTTATAATAAAAAACCGATTGACTAAATAAATAATTTCATGCTTATCGCATTATTTTATTTATTTACAGATGTAATCAATAAATAAATTATTTAAAGTAAAAATTTCAATACCTTTGCGTATGTGTGTGTTGTTATTTAGTTGTTTCATTTTAAGCTTAAATTAATATCAAATGGATGATCTGATATTTGAACTTTGGAAACACTTGAGAGCGTAATTGAATAATCAATAATGGCATTACGTTTCCAGTTTAATCAACTTTTTTCTAACAAGAAAGTTATTGTTACCGAACATGTGAGCTTAACAACGTTAATAGATAAAATATATAGAGTGGATTTGAAATTTAATCATCTTGGAAGGAATATTACATACTTTAATTTAATTCCAAATCATAGTTTTTAATTATAACATAACAAAGACTGAAATGAGTTTCTGGTTAATATTGATATAGTTTAATATTCTAATGCATATTAATTTGGCCAGAATATTGTACATAATTCTATTTGTGTATGTTTCAGCCAAATTGGACAATGAAATAAGATATCTGTTTGTCTGAAACGATGAAAATAAATAGAAGGAGGAACATTTCAAATTATTCCATGTACTATAGATTCTCATAAATATGAATAACTTTTTAAATATTTAAATACAGCCGTAATTTACAATGGTAAATTCGAAGCTGCTACGTTTTATAAAAAAGTACATTGTACTTCACGAACTGATAATTAAATGCATAACTTATTGTCAAACAATATTTACAAATTGCATAATGCAAAACAATTCATTTTTCACCAACGATTTAAATAAATAATTTAGTAATTGCTGAAATTATAGGATTGTAGATTAATTGAATAATTCAACTATACATGCATACAGATTTATGCGAACTGTGTTTCATAAATAATTTACTAAAAGCTAAACATGCAAATGATGGTAGTTTGTAAGACATGCAGCTGATCAATAAGCTGAATTTGCATTAAACATTGATTTACTGCAATAAAAAATACGGCTTGATAAAATATCGTTATTTCAAATATTTAAATCTTTCGCTTGCTTTTAGGTATGGAATACGCTTTTCTATAAAAAATTTAGTAGATATAAATACAACTGGATTTTTGCTATTGTAACGACTAGCTTGGATAAATTTTTATTGCGGGTTACTTTCAGATTTTTACGACTATAAAAAGCATAAATATTTATATTACTACCACATTTATATGTATATACTAATAAAAGCGCACAAATAGTACCTGGATGATATATTTCTTTTTTGCAAATAGCGCTGAAAGCAAAATGTATTTACATTTCACTGCACATTGTAGAGTATAATTTTGAGTTTCATTGCTAGGAATTAAATTGTCCTGACTTGTATTTATCATAAATATTAGTTAGTTAGTTTCTCGCAACATGCAATACTTGTACAAATGTAATCCTATTATGTATATAAGAAGTTTAGAATTTTAAATGAATTGTTTCATAAGCAGATTATTATATAGACTGTAAGTTAAACTTTTTACAAAAGCCATCTGAATATTGTGGGAATTGATTTTATATTTCGCAATGAGTAAATGCAAAATACATTTTTTATTGTATCAACAATTAAGTGTGGAATTTTTATTGTTTACTTAATGATTTAACATTGCTGATATCAGGTTTTTTTATTAATTCATTAAATTGGCCTATATAAATTGTTTATAATTTCGATTTCGATTAGACCGATAAGCAGTTATTACTTTTTAGATTAATAATATATAATCTACAAATAGTTAAAAAGTTAGCCATTATTATTTGGCAGCTGATAAGTGATATACATAGTTTAGATGTATTTGCGTAAGTAAATCTATTTCGAGAATTTATTGCTTTTAAAATTGGCGCCAATTTCTAAATTGAAATTTAAATAACAGTTAGATATACCTCCTACAGAGGTCACACCAAGCCAATTTTCCATTAATTTAATAAAACTACTTATTGAAAATTTGGGAGGTTTCAAAGTGTCCTAATTCGGATTTTTGAAATGTCAATGATTCTCATTAGCCGTATGTCGATATTATCTGTCTTCTTCTACTACATTGCATGGAATTCTTTTCGAGAAACTTTTTCCATAATTGTAATATAGATGGCACATAGATTTACATTCTTACATTAATAAATAAATAGTCTTGCCGCGGTTAGTAGTGTTTGCTGTTACCTCAATAAATCCCTCGCCGTTCCAGGCAAAAAAATTCAATGAGAAGACTGACTAATACGTAATAAACATAGATAAAAAGTTTATAACAATTTGTCTTCACTCTAATGTACTGTAATTATTAAAAACTACGAAAAGACATATCTTAGTTGCAATTATTAATTACATTCAATTCCCAGCGTTATCATGTTACCTTTAGCATACCTTTTTTATTTTTTCAATTTCGTTTAGAAAAATTTGGTTGTTATATTCAAATATTATATTATTTATTACATTCAAATTGTAGAATTTACATAGATTTTTATAAATAAATTAATATTATATAATAATATTACATCAATTTATTAATATTAATAATAAATCATGTGACATACTAGCGTTTTTAGTAATTTTGTTTGACTATTTCTGGTTTTATTTATTAATGTAAGTTAGAAATTTTCAATGACTTTTATAAGCAGCCATTGAGCATTTTTTAAGCAAGGGCGCAGCTCCTTGATGTGCAAAAAGTGCACACAGGTGCTTGCTTATAACGTTATATTTATCAATTATTTATTCATATTATTATAATTATAAACGTGATAATATTTATATATATACATATACATGTAATCGGTATAAATAATTTTAAAAACAGGGTCCGCGCTTAAAATGTTTTTTTTTGTAAGAAAGCTTTTCACGCTTGGTATACATTTTGGAAGACTTAAGCAATCTATTATTTACAACTTGTCAATCCTGCTGGCCAAAGCTATAATAATTGCCTAAAAATAAGAAATAAACTCGTCGAAAGTTGTGTTTGTGCTGCGTTAAAGCATCCTCTTGCTAACCGACNTAATGTACTGTAATTGTTAAAAACTACGAAAAGACAGATCTTAGTTGCAATTATTAATTACATTCAATGTCAAATTCGTCGAAAGTTGTGGTTGTGCTGCGTTAAAGCATCCTCTTGCTAACCGATCCACAAATAAAACTTTGAACAAGTGTTGTACATATGATAGCTATAAACTTAACGTTCTAACCTTTCTAAGAAGTATCTGGTAAAACCATAGAAAGAAAGCTTGTAAAAAGTTTAGAACGATACGTACACTTTTGCAGGAAAATAACGAGCCGGGTCAAAAAATGGGAGGCCTGTCTACCTGTGACAGTAATAAAACCGANTTACAGCTTAAGGATTATAGCACCCTGTTAGTTTTATTTTATTATATGATGCTCGATTTGTTTGCTTGTAAAAATAATTTTATTTTTATGTAATAAAATGTTTGGGAATTCCGTGTTAAGAAATAAATAATTCACAATGGAACTACTAGGTGAAGTAACCGCTAAAAGCATATTTTGGATTTTTGACAAATAAATAATCTCCGATAAATTCTGATTTTAATAAACCGTCTGCAAATACAATAAAATGGCCCAATGCAAATGCATAGCATTATTCTATATAATTTTAATATACCAAAAGAATATTGTGTATGTAATTAACAAAAGTTGTAGTGTTTGCATTTCTTCTGCAATAAGTATAAAATCAAAGGGTAAAATTGTTTTAAAAATTAGTACAATTTGTACGAAAATTCTTTATAATCTAATGCGCTAATACTACATTTTTCTTGCAAATAT
>JARJDW010002028.1:0-18785 GCA_030264715.1 Adinopsis sp. GC000173
TGTAAATCATTATGGAATGTGCGCGTCGTAGTGTGTTGTTGTCGACTGACGCATGATGATTTCCATTAATTTTTTGATATTCAATATGCACAATATGTGTTTTCTTCTGCATGTGTAATCAAAACGCAAACAAATTTTATTCCGCGCGCTGAGCTTTACATATAATTGAACACGCCAAAACAGAATAATCAATGATATTTTCACACATATACAAATAAAAACATACAATATATTATATCTTGACGTAATTTGGTTATCGCCTAAAATTAGCCTTTTTCCTATTCAATTTACTCATTTCGCACATAATAGAGAAACACGACCTCCGACACACACACATAAAATTTACCTCATTACATTTCCCCTCGAAATTTAGATTTAGCGCTCACTACCATACCTTCTTTATTCATGTTTTATTTTTTTTGGAAATTTCGCCATCCTAAATCTAATTACGTTTATTAATACTCGTCCCCTAAAATGACAGCACTGCAAATTTAGGCTATGCTTATTTTCTAATTTTTACATTCCTTCATCCTAAATCGGCGCATTTCATTCTAATTATGTAAGTATGAAGAAAAATTACATTTCCTTCCTAAGAAACAGTATAGCAAATTTAGATTTAAAGCTATTTTTATTATTACTTCCCCCTACACTAACATTTTTAGATTTCGCAATCCTAAATGACCTCTGACACATGCAATTTTATTGTATTTATCAATAGATTTCTCCTCGATAAAATAGCACTGCAAATTTAGACATAGTGCTATCTTCTATATCCTTATATCCTTATTTTTACATTCTTTCATCCTAAATCTGCACATTTTATTCCAATTATGTAAGTATGAAGCAAAATATTCTGTGATACATGTAATTTAATTGTATGCACCTGAATTACATTTCCTTCCTAAGAAACAGAATAGCTAATTTAGATTTAGGGCTATTTTTATTATTACTGCCCCCTACACTAATATTTTTAGAGTTCGCAATCCTTAATGATAGATTTCCTCCCCGATAAAATAGCACTGCAAATTCAGACATCTTCCCAATCTTCTTTATCGTTATATCCTTATTTTTGCAATATCTGCGCATTTCATTCTAATTATGTACAAAAGAAACAGGACCTCCGACACAGGCAATTTATTTCAAATTTAGCGCAATTTTTTTTATGATGTTTCACTCATCTTTTTATACATTTTCCCGATTCTAAATTGAAATATTATGCTTATCATATTACATTTACTCTCCCTGAAAAACAGCACAGTCCAAAATCTGTGCATTTCATTCTAATGATATGTGTAAGATACATGACCTCCGACACACGCAATTTAATTGTGCTGAGCTCCACCCAAACAAAAGCATATAGTGAATTCCTATTCCTTTGTTATGTGTTTCATCCTTATTTTCACTTTCGCAAATAGTCCTAAAGAAACATGACCTCGGACATATCAAATCTAATTACATCCCCCCCCGAAAATAATCCGATTTAGCGCTACCAATTTCTTCGTTATGCTTTATCCCTAATTTCACAAACAATGCTAGATTTTCTATATTTTTACATTCCTTCATTCTATTCCAGATAGTAACGCGTCGAGAAACATGACCTCCGACATACATAATTCAATTGTGCAAAGCTTATCATTATTACACATTTTTACCTAAAATGCCTCGCGCTTGTTCTTTTTCACACAGCGAATTTATTCCAAATTAACTTTAACACCATTCCTAATCTATGACCTCTCTCAGTTGTACTCACACTCAATTTAACTGCGTTTACAATGACGTGTAGTTTCAATTCCTCTACGCATTTTTGTGTGAATATTTAATTTTTTTTCAATAACGTGACACGACGATTGTGCACGCATTTATGACTAATAAATTGGCAAGACAAACAGATTATTAACTCATTATTTTCCCCTATGAAACTGAATATTGAATATCAATATTATTAAGTTCTTTGTCTATTCCTTTTGTTATTGCATATCACGCATACTTCGGGGGTGTAATCAAAGGTACTTTGCATTAATTGCTACAAAATAATATGAATATGTTTGTGCATTCATTAATTTAATAAATTAGTGTTTAATATCCAATAATTAGTTGTAGTTTAAATTATTTATATTAAATTTTTGCATTGAGTGTAAAATAAAGATATTTTTATTTTCATTCTAAAACAACTTCTACTTTTTTATAATATAAAACTAATTAAATTAATTTCTGTACAATTTCGTTTAATTACGAATATTTGATGGGTGGAATCAAACATAAAATTATAATTATTAATAAATTTTAATGCTAATAAGCGTATTTAATCAAATCTGTTATGGTTTGGCATAATAATAAGTCAATAAATCATTGTTAGTATCCAATGATTACTCATTTTTTTTCCAATCGTTTTGGTAGCGTTTCATTGTGCATAGAGTTAAGAGTACAACGAGACCTAACCTCACAAATTTGCAAAATTATTAGCTTTTTAATGAATGTTGTTGTAAATATACTCCTAACAAAGTAATTTCCTTCATTTCTTTACAAGATTCATGTTTTATCGTTGCTTGTGGAGAGGAATGAGACATAACTTCAAACTAGCTACCAATATTTATCAATTATATTAATAATAATCAACATTTTTAATAAAATCTTCTTCAGATTATTATTTCATTTTCAGTTTCATTTAGTATAGAAAGCATAATCTCAAAGTAACAGTAAATACTTTAGCAAACTTATTGTAAAAATGGGCTGATTGAATAAAATCTGCTTAGCTATTAACTTATCATTCGATTATTACCTACTTTTATATTGTGTTTACAAAGTAGATTTTTTTTCTTATCAAACTAATTGCTTACAATTACAATTTGTTTTCAATTGTTGTTAAGTGCAATGTAACATAACCTCACATTAGCTACAAACATTTTAATTTTATACATATTACATTAACAAAGATCTAATTCGATTCGTTGTAATAGTTAGCAAACGATATAAAACAACGGTTTCCAAATCAAATTTGAATAAAGAATTGAAAATAAAGCAAAGATTTAATAAATAATTAAAGAATAAAAATCTAATTCGATTTGTTGCAATAATTAGAAAATAATAGAAAGCAAAGATTCCAAACTAAAGTTCTCCATTGTCTAGCTAATTTCCTTCACTCAGTTTTAACATAACCTCAAATTAGTTACAAACATATTAATTTTATATTATGAAATGCATAAAAGACTAATTCGATTTGTTGTAATGATAAGAAGAATAATATACAAAACGAGATTCCGAAAAGTGTAAATGATGCGTTGTTTATGTTATTTGTATTCTCATATAGTCGTCGACGCGGCTTGGCCGTATTCATTTGTGAAATTCATTTACCAGCCAGGCGATAGATAACGAAACAAAAAACTATATTTGCTTACATTCTACTATCATTGTTTGAAAATGTGGCGATGGCTACAGTTACGGATTTATCAGCAATTATATATTATAGTATATTAAACATACGACAAAGCAGCAACTTTGGTTTTCTTTTTCCTCATCCATCGCCTGCTTGTTGGTAAGTACAATACATAACGAGAGCGTAAAGAAGTGGAATCAGATGATGCAAATTTTACGTTTTACTAACAATAATCTAACTATCTCGTAATCTAACCTAAAATCTAATGTTGTTTTGCTTATTTATCATTGTCATTTCGACTTCTTTACTTCCTACGTCTAGTAAGCGAGAAGAATAAAATTGCATTTTGACTTACCACTCATATAATGTAATAATACAGCACAAATCGGATAAATACTCGGACTGAAAACGATATCGGGACATGCGTATCCAAGCACAGACACAACACGATCGGCAACACTGCGCCCTTTATGCGTTAGATAGTAACTTTGACAGTGCGATGGTTCGATAAACGGCGGCAAACTGATTGTTTTATCGGGCAGATCGGTGGAGCCGAACACCTGCGTGACCATGTCCCAATAGAAGCCATCCACCATCGACGAACGGCCGTTGTGATGTTGGGCGCACAACATCGGCCACAATTCGCGGCGTATGGTATGATCGACCGGCCACGCGTTCGTACGCAGTATCTGTTTGACGTCCTGCTTCCGATTCTGCTGGAGCAGCTGCTGAATGTCGGCGATCGTCTTCAGCGGCTTATTGTTGCTGGGCGACGTTGGTAGGACTGGGATTCCGCTCGCGTCCACGTGCGACGAGTACACCGGATGCGCTTCCAACTCGTGATTTAATACTGACGGCATATTGTTGTTGTTGTTGTTGGGCAGCCTTATACAAATCTATTTGCAATCAATTTGTTGTTGTTGTTGTTGTTGGTTGGTTTTTTTGGGCAGGAAGATCCCTTCCAATCACGTAGCGGTTCACGTTAGGTCTTGCAACATGTTTACACCTAAAAAAGACGAAAAATTATTAGCTGGAATATATCGTATTTCTCACCCTCTCTAATCATCGTGCGTAACATTATATTTAATATATATGTGATATATTAAATTCTAGTCACTGATAATCTATTAATAAATTAGATAGTAGGTTATGTAATGGATCCGAAATGGAAAAAAATCGGCAAACAACAAAATCAACAACATGGCTAATGCGATCTCTGCCTTAATTAAATTAATAAATCCAATCCACCTAGCTAGTCCTGTGTAGTATGGTGGTGGTGCAATAAAACAATCGATGATTCCAATGGGTCGGGGCGACGACAACGACGACGACAATACAATACAACAACAGCTGATTTTTCAATAATGAAAATAATATACATCTGACCTCTACAACATAATAAACTAGACTAGGAAATTGCTGATAAAATATCCTCAATAAAGCTAAATTAAATAATATATATATATATTATATATATGTATGTAATACGTACACTTTTTTGTTATCGTATCATCGAACAATCCGTAACATAGAATTTCTAACCGTTGTTCAGAATGCACATTTTTAGCAATTGTTTTTTTTTCTCTCGCTCGCTGTGTATGTGTGTTTATTATTTTTCCACTCACACCACTCGCCACCAAAACACTCGATTGTTATTAACACTTTTTTTATATACTATTTAAATATATACATATACAGGCTGGTAGAGATAAAACAACAATATACAAATATTCTCTATGTATGTGGTTCCGTCGAGGTAGTAGTTATAAGAGAATCAAATACGAAATGAATATATGAGAGGAAAAAAAACTGTACGTGTGTGTATGTATGTATGTGTCTGTGTGTATGTATATATGTGCGTTTGCGCCGCGTTTTTAATATTATTTTATTTTATGACACTCCCATTTTCCGTTGCGAATCGTAAGGCAGTATAGAATATTTTCTATGTGGTATGAGTGTGGTATGTATATATATCGTCACATATCACATTTTATTTAATACATGTGATACATTACAGGTCACGAGGTATATTTACAAAAATAACCTTCACTTCTGTCTCTATGTAATGACCTGAAAATTGCTTCAACTCGACAACTGTCAGCTGTCAAAACGCGCTCGCTCGCACACACGAACTGTCAAAATCAGCAGCAGCAGGCAGGCGCGCTAGCTTTGGGGGATTTTTTCAAGTGGTTGGTAGCGAGCGAACGTAGGCAACTCCAACAACAGCACGGCGCGGTCTATTTGAATGTTTTTAGCACGACACTATATCCATTTTATTATTAAAAGAACTTTGCTTCTTTGCTTCTCTAAAAACTTTAAACTTAAAAATTATTATACTTGACAATTATTAAAAATCAATGAATTTTTCATTGAATAATAAGCGTTGCCATGGAGACACCTAAAAATTAGAAATTAATTAGTTTTTCCCATTGAAATTGAGTAATATACTCTTACATGTGTTATCTGCAATAAAAATTAAACGTCTATTTAATCTTAAAAATTATAGTTTACAGTTATTGCTCGCTCAGCAGAAAACTAACTAATTTTTCATTGCGACATTGAATAACAAGCGTTGCCATGGAGACATCTATTTTAGCGTGGAGTAAAAAAATAATTACATATTTAGGAAAAACAACGACAAACGTAAACTTAAAACAAATATAATTGAGTTGGCAGAATACCAAATAATGCTTTTTAATCAAGTTGTCATTAAATAATAGGCCTTCTCGTGGAAGCATCTGCAAAAGTTGGAGAATAAATTAATGTTGTTGACGTTTAATTTGCCAAAGCCAAGTGTTTTTGTAGTAATGGTACGGTTAACTGCATTCAAAATAAATATTTCTGCAAAAGAATAGCAAAAGTGTTTAATTTGCGAATGGATAAACCATTTTTACCACAATGGAACATTTAATTTGCATTAAAAGTGATTTTTCATCAAATTGTTCGAAAATAATAGATGCTGTCATGAAAAAAAAGATTTCTTCGCCAATGATTATTAGTAGAACATCGTAAGAAAGTAATGAAATACTAAACAAGTATATTAGATGACTAAAAATACATAAAATAAAATGAAAATAAAAGTCTATAAAGTCTCATACACTATATATAAGAACAATTGTATTTGATAATCGTCTCCTTGGTCTGCTTCATTCAACGCCGATTTACCGTACACTCTACACTGAATTGATAGTATATAACCAGCTGACCAAAAAATAAAATAAAAATATTGCTTTTATAATACATATATTTTATACATTTACTTACGTCTAATCGCTGCGAAGTGCAAGGCGAGCGTTGGATTGACATTCACCGGGCCACGCTTGTACGGAAAATATGAATTATTGTAGCATGAACTTGGATAGAAGTCGATTTGTCCAATAAGACTTGTATCGTATGGCGTACTGCCTTCACAATAAACACAGACGAGCTGAAAATAGGTTTTGTTACAATATATCACAAAGATTTACCCTCCATTCTCCTAATTTTTGCATAATTATGAAGTCGATGGATTTAGATATTCCCCCACCTCACATATTATGCGTAATAAAATATCGAACAAAGAATGTGTAAAAAAGAAAAGAAATTTACGGGATAACGATGGATCTTCACTTGCATGTGCACCTTCCCGTCATGCTTTTCTCGCGTTGAAAAGAATGGATTCGGTGACCAGCCGCTCATCTAAACAACGACCAACATATCAAAATATAATTTCATCATGTTCAAATCGCGATACTAACCGTATTTAGCTTGACAAAAACGCATGGCTTGTTCTCGTCGTAGCCAAAATTCTTCAGACCACATGGACCAAAGTCTTCGCGCACAAACGGACACGGTCGTATTCGTAGCAGCTGGCATCTGACTTCTTGAACTGGCGAATAATAAAAAATAGTATTTCGAGTAAACAATTTTCCAAGTACTAAGTGAAAATTCACTCACTTTCAAAGTATTTTTTAATCTCGTTGACGTAGGTTGTGTATCTTCGATTGTTGAAGGCGTCCTTGCCGAAATTCGTATACCAAATGATCGGTTCGGCAGCTTTACTATTCACCTTCAACGGCATAAAAGAAATGCCTAGAATAGAACATCTTGATAGTCTGCATCTAATGATGGATGCATTCCGTCATGTAAAGTTGGTTTTTTAAATAGAAAAAAGCATTACAAATCTCGTAATTGGAGGTTACCTAGCACAATATTGTAGTAATTAACCACGTTGAAACAGAGCTGTACACTTATTTTGCACACTAACAAAAAACCGAGTTTGAAATCTTTTTCTGCAAAATCCCTAGCTGTTTTTAGCAAAAAATTACTTCTTAAAAGTTCGGATACATCAATAATTGTTGGACAGAAGAATAGTAAAACCAGTAGCATCCAGTTTTATAACAATGTTACTCGATTATTAATGAAAATTAACCAGAATCGTTAGATAGATATTCCTTCGATTTTGTTGCACTTAACCTATATTTAGTGCGTTCGGTTAATAGAGTAAATACATCTAAGAGCCCTAAGATAATCTAAATTTTTGTCACGTTTATTAACAAAGTAAAGAGTTATATTAATTTTAACTTATATTGAATTCAAATCAAGTTTCATCGATGAGCCGAGTAAGTTCGTAAGCGATTTTGGTGTACTTAACCTAAAACATATTGACAGATTGACCCTTACTTGGCGATACGAGTAGATCCTTCTTCGGCATCGGCGGTTCGTACTTGTTCTTCGTCACCCAGTTCGATACAGCAAAGAACAGCGATACGAACAGACTGAACAGCATGAATAAGAAGAGCAAGTAGTAGAAAAACAGATCACCTAAAATACAGTAGAATAAGTAAAATAGTATCAAATACATACCACACCAACGTACGCCAGGATTTGCCCTGGCGATAGCACACCGACTTCTCCTCGCGATTGTAGAAGAAATTCTTGACGCGATTCTTGCGGCTGCCGCGCGGCCTCGGCGGCGAGTAGGTCGATTTGATCGACGATATGTGCGATTCATTGGTCACTGAACGATTGAGCGGATGATGCATGCTCTAGCATCGCGTGTGTTACAACACCGTCTGCCAGCGAGAATCTGCTCTGACGCATATCGTTTTGTTTGACATCTTGTCAACTACTGATGTTTTTCATCGAATGGCAGTAAATGGATTAGAAATTGAAGAGGATGTAGCTTAATAGGTAATTAAAAAAGTTCTTACTGGTTTTTTCAGTGTGTGAAGATTCCATACAAGTGGGTGTACCAATAAGATTTGTTAAAGCAATTTCCAATTGGAGACGGCATCATGCAGGTATTACGTTTTCCGAAAGTAAAATTGGATCATTCGTTCCAGTCTACTCGAACTTCTGCATCCAGTTTTCTATCTTCAATATGGAATAATAAGTATATTTTTAATATGTTGTAATCGGAATTTAGAATTGCAGAAATTACCTTTTTGAAAATCCGCTTGAAGGTTATGACTGCGGCCATTTTCTCTTATCTGTCAACCAGATCGTTTTCACAGGACAATAATTCTCAAAGCATTTTTCCAAATACTGACACAAAGTTTTAGCCAGATTGGTTTATAGAGTGTGTGTGTACACCTTGAAGTATGACATTAATAGCGTGAGTTCTTATCAAGTGTTTCTTTCGTTCATTATGAATTACAGCGCAATTACCTTTTCAAAATCCGCTTGAAGGCTATGACTGCGGCCATTTTCTTTTATCTGTCAACCAGATCGTTTTCACAAGACAATAATTCCAGCACCATTTTTCCGGATACTTGCACAAAGTTTTAGCCAGATTGCTTATAAAGTGTATCTACATCTTCAATTGAAGTACTTTAGAATAAATGATTTGTAAATTTTTAAAGCAATCAAGTAAGCACAACTGGCGTTGAACATTCCTGGCGCTTTAATAAAGTCACTACTTTATCGCTAGGATTCATCCCGTCCAATCATGTAGATGCGTAGAAAAAGGCAGACCTGCTCAATTTGATTGAAAATAATGAAATATTTCAAAAATATATGTAGAAAATACGGAAATCAGTATTGGTATTCTACGCATGCGCAGTTTCGTTTCCACTATTCTTTCCACCTGGATGATTAAAAGGCCGAATTGTATAAATAAGGCCTTCGCGTACTCACTATTTTTATTATTCCTCCCTTGGACCAAATTCTTTTTCTCCTCATTTTATTGAAATGATTTAAAATTAAAGTCAGAGCAAAAAACTTTATTATATTAAAATTTATTAAAACTAATTTAATTTCTTTTTTTTCTCAATATATACTTGTGTTGTATGATATTTAAGTTTTGGAATGTTTTTGGCAAACACATTACAAGACAATTGCAATATGAAACCCTCTGAAAGAAGAAGAAATGTATGCGATTATGCGCACATATAATAAATAATAATGATATCATTCTCCTACGTTCAATATTATCCAATTTGATCGCCACCATCGGGCTGAGGCGCTGATCGGTGAGAATTGGAAAGTAGCTCTCGTTGAATGCCTCCCCCGGATAGTAACTGATATTACCGAGATGCGCCTGATCGTATTCGGAGCGTCCCTTGCAATGTAGCCACAAAGCCTACAAATTAACAATATTAAACAAACTACTACCTATAAATAATAACAACATCAATTCGATGTGTTGTGATGAATAATACGATATACGCGATATGATATGTTGGAAAATGTCTAGTCTAAATTTGGTTGATTTACTAACGTATCGTATCTGAGATGTTGCTCATCACATCAGCATGTGTACACCGGGCATTGGAACCAAAGACGCAACTCGCAACTTTCGCGCTTGGTAAACTCAATTGCCCGGGGCAATTTCCCAAATACGTGGGTCATTCAAGTATGAACGAGACTTTTGTTGTAGCTCTACAGATAGTGATAGGAAAGGGATGAAAATTTATGTAGGCAGTGGTGGGAAGGTAAGAAGAGTCTCCAGCCTGCAAAGTACTCAGTCCTGTTCTTCCCAGGATCAGGAGGACAATGATTAAGGTAGAAGTCAATTCATCTTTTTGCGCAACGCATTATCACATAACATTTTGAACGAATGATAGCATCAAACCTAGCGAAATTTTTAGAAGACTTTTTTCTCAGTTTTCTCATTAAAACTTATCAACCGGACCTGTCTTTCAGCCTAAAAGTGCGCAATTTGCCTTACTGACATTTCGTAACGGTATCTTGTGTGTTCTTCCCAAAGAATCCGTGGAACCCACTTTGCTGAAACTTTTCGGCACTTGAACTCTTCAGTGATGATGGTTTGTGTATTTCCAACACTTATACCAACTTTTAAAGAGATTTCATAAACAGAATGACGTTGGTCAGCTTCAATGATTGCTAGAAACCACACGAATGTTGTCCTCCGTTACGCTGGTTCGATGTCTTCGATTATGGGGTCCATTTTTTACTCTTTCACAGCCGGTTGCGAATTGTTTGGCCTAATCAAACACTCGGGCGTTTGATAAAATTTGTTCAGCAAGATGAGAAGAAAGTTTTTTAAATTTTTCACTAGATTTGATACTACTTGATTCGTTCAAAATGTTATGATAATGCGTTGCGCAAAAGTGAATTGACTTCTGCCTTACTCATTGTCCTCTTGGTCCTGGAAAGGACACGATTGAGTAGTCTGCAAGCTGAAGACTCTTCTTACCTCCTCCCCACCACTGCCTATTTAAATTTTCATCCCTTTCCTATCAGTATCTGCAGAGCTACAACAAAAGTCTCGTTCATATTTGAATGACCCACGTACTAACGCTTAGCTACGCCTCTGCTTAAGGCTACTGCACCTTTACCAGATGTATTTCAAAAAGTATCAATTGTAGTATTTCAAAATAGTCAAAATGATAAAATTGATACTTTCTGAAATGCTACTACTAAAAAACGTGTGTTAATACAGTGTGTCCCCCCGAAACGAAAATATTACTTGTCTAGTTGGTTTGATCTTTGATTTCAAGTCTTCCGGCACAAAACTGGGAATATACGATTCATTTTCATAGGGTTCGGGTACCCAATTCGCCAACTAGAAAAATCAACCAATCAAACATTGCGTGTCGATAAACTGTAAATCAATAGGTGGTGTTATACGCGATTCAGCTTGATAAAAAGGCATGGACGATGCTCGTCGTAGCCATAGTGCGGCTCTTGGCCGCACGGCCCATAAATTTTTGGATCAAACAGTTCACTGCTGCACTTGTGATCGCGATGACACTTTCTCTCTTGCTCTAAAATCAATTCATTCAATAAAAAATATTGAAAGTAGTTGCGCACCTTTCGGTAATTATAATTTAAAATACGGTCTTCACCTCAGAAATCGACGAAAATATACCAATCGACGCGTTTATTTAATTTCAAACAAATTTTTCCTCTGACAAAATCGTCGCACTCCCAAAAGAAACGAGATATTAAAGTTCACAAAATTTAAGGGCCTTATCAGACAGTCGAGATTTGACATATACTCGATTTCAACCTAACCTAAGCCTCGAAATCCATCACAGTCACTAACCCAAGTCAATCACACCAACCCAACCTAACCTAAACCTCAATACCCAACATTTTTTCTACTCCAATTGATATTATACTCTTTTTCTCTTAACCAAACCTAAACCTCGCAACCGGTCACAATCCCTAACACGTGTGTATCTCTCTTCCCATCCTTGATGTGACAGATAACATAACTTTGAATATTAATATCTCGTTTTCTTTGGGAGTGCGACGATTTTGTCAAAGGAAGAAGTTGTTTAGAATTAATTGGTATATTTTAGTCGAATTCTAAGGTGAGGCCCGTATTCTAAACAAGTGCCCACCTTTCAGCTTTGCCTTGATGATCTTCCCATAAATATACGAACGCCGATTTTCGACGCTGTCTTCACCTGAATGCGTATACCAGATAATCGAATGTTCAATTTGTTTGGAGGTGGCCGATGGCACAAAGGCAATACCTAAAAAACACACAATAGTAATATACACTCACAAATAATTGGTAAATGTTTATTGGCGCACCAGGTATGGCGTTCGACATAATGTACATCTTCTTGATCGGCGGCTGGCCGGGGCCTTGCTCCATCTTGCGTTTAAAGTGCGACAGCATAATCAGAAAGAGTATAAACATGGCGAGCATAAAGCCGCCGTAGTACAGCATCAGCTTGACTACAAATCGCAATCATTTTTGTGTGTTTTCAACCATTTTGTTGTTGTAAGCTTACATATATCGACGAATTGCTTGCCCATACAGAGATTCTCCTCCTTGTTGTAGATTTTCTTCATGTTCTTGTGGAGGCGCTGCTTCAACGTCGGTTTCCGCCGCATTTGGGACGGTGTGCGTTCGTTTTGGATTGGCATGATGATGGATTAAAGTGA
The DNA here is from genome assembly GCA_030264715.1 of Adinopsis sp. GC000173. Taxonomy (NCBI): domain Eukaryota; kingdom Metazoa; phylum Arthropoda; class Insecta; order Coleoptera; family Staphylinidae; genus Adinopsis; species Adinopsis sp. GC000173. The sequence goes on from JARJDW010002028.1 coordinate 12,719, forward strand.
AACTCTGATTTGACTGACAGGTAGTGACATATTAATTAAATTTTTTTCATTTTATATAATTCGATACAAAACCATTTATATATTTATCTATATGTATAACATTAGCCCCCCTAATTACTCACCTTTTTTTTTATTTTAATGAGTTGTTGGCCTGCTAGCAAGTCTTAAGCCACATTCAGCGAACAAACCGTCTGACATAAATGTAACTATAAATAAAATCTATCACAATTGGTAATCAGTTGATGATAAATAAAGCGGTAAAGTAATTGTATATATGTATAGTGTTAAGTAAACAATTATATTTAAAACAACAATGCGTTAGCGGCGAAAATTTAAATTTGCTGCGATGCGTCAGGCAAAGAACGCAGTATTTGTCATAATTTTTTTTGTCTGTGTTGACAAATCATGCGTAGCTAACTTCGTTGTAATTGAAATTAAAATAATGTTTTTGGCTAAATTAAGCAATTTCTGCCATCTTTCATTTGAAGAAATGTAAATATGTTAGTTATTTCCTCAATATTATTGATAATTATGATGTTTAAGTAGTTAAGAAGTTTGGTTATGTGATTTTAAATAGGCAACCTCACTTACTTAAGCATACGAGGGTNTTGACAAATCATGCGTGGCTAACTTCGTTGTAATTGAAATTAAAATAATGTTTTTGGTTAAATTAAGCAATTTCTGCCATCTTTCATTTGAAGAAATGTAAATATGTTAGTTATTTCCTTAATTTTATTGATAATTATGACGTTTAAGTAGTTAAGAAGTTGGGTTATGTGATTTTAAATAGGCAACCCAACATACTCAAGTACTGAGATATTATACGAGGATGGTCTGAAAAGTTTAGAGCTTGTTTCTACAATATTTTACATTAATTGACTCCACTTTGTGTTTTTTTGTCTTATTTTTGTGTTTTAGCAGCGTCGGTGGGGAGATGCAAGGATAGAGCGTCAATTTACAGTGTCGAGGGGTGAGGGAACAGAGAAAGAGGAAACATTTCAAACTACCCTTGTATTTTTATAAACACAAGAAACAATTTGTTTGAAATATAGTTCACAAAATGTCCGTAATGAAACTGCCGTCTTGTCAACAGTCAACATTTTTTTGACAGATCACAATATATAAACAATTTTTCTTCCTGTATGTGTTTTAATTGCGAAATTTCTCGAAATAATGCGCAGTAACAATTTAGATCGGCGCAGCGATGGATAAGAAGTTAAATTATATACGGTGAGTAGTGTGGCGTTAAACATTTATCCCGCTACTACTATTAATAATAATGTTTTTTTAATTTTTATTTATGCGTTGACCACCACCAGTGAGAGTGAGGAGTCCGGCGACGAAGGAGCGAAGCCGCCGGCGCGACGCCGGACAAAATGTGATCAATTCCAAACGTTCTGTTATAATAAGGAGGATGAGACGATTTGCAATCGAACGCCAACCGGATGGTGTAAGTTACATGAGAAAACCTATCAATTGGATGAAATTTAATGCATTTTTTTTTGTTCTCACTTTCAGGTAGAATCTGTTCGTACTATGCCATATTTGTATTTAGCGTCTTCGCTCTATTTATGTCATTTGTCCTATCGTACATACATCGGGACACGAGCATGGACCCGGCCTACGACAAGAGCTCACTCTTTTACCTTGCCGCACCTGGTAAACCATTATTCAATCTTTTTTAGGCATAATATGAGTCCGGGTCACCTCGGGAACATCCCAAACCACCAATTCAGTCTAACCAATTTCAGCATTCGCACATGTAATCAGCTGGTCGGGTTGACTTTTGCGGGGTTGGGAAGTGTCCAGAAGGCCGTATTCCATGATTAGTGCCGGATTAAGCCGTTAGTGTGGGCTCTAAACAAAATACAGTGAAACCTGGGTATGTTAGTTCTTTGGAAAAAAGTCTAACTTTGCAAGTTTAAACGAATAAATGAGGATTTCAATTCAGGTTAACCGGTTTCCAACTTGATAGGTCTTACGGTATATTTGCCAAAGCAAGCACTCAAATTATTTGTTCAATTAGTCTATTGATATCCACGATATCATCTATATGTACTTATTGCCGTTTGTGTTGTTTTTAGGCGCGTCCATGTTCCCCGGCGATGCACACCACCTGCAAGGATCGGCCGTCTGGTACACGTTCAAGAAGAAGGAGGACGACGACATTGAGCCCTCGAGCTACATACGCATGATCAAACGCTTTTTGGACGGTGCTTGCCCCTTTTTTTTCTCTGACTTCCTTCCACTCACACGTACCACAATATACATTCCGATTGTCTATTAATGTTTGATTGTAGAACAAGTGGAGTTGTGCAACAATGCAACCAAGCAGGACATCTCGTGCTACTTTAATCGCAGCGATTTGGGACCGTGCGCCAACGAGGACTTTGGCTACAAGGAGGGCAAGCCATGCATCTACTTGAAACTGAATCGAGTATATTACATTGATTGTAGGACAAATGAGACCAGAACGATTAAGGCCAAACGATTGAGACCAGTATAATAAGAGCGCGGATGTTAGAGACCGTCGACTTATGAGATTAGGTGACTTAGGTTAAGTAAAGAAAGAAAGAGTATTAGGATAGGTTAAAAAAAGAGAGTATTAGGTTAGGTTAAGAAAAAAAGAGAGAAAGTGTTAGGTTTTTCAATTGAATTGAAGAGTGTTTGATACAACTGCGTGGTCACAGTTTGTCGAATCCCATTTAGCACGACCTTATTTATTCTCGCGGTCTCAATCAACCAAGATCTCACTTATCTGTAGTGTCATAATCAGGACCTAATTTAGACCTTCGCAGGCCCAAGACAGGATTGTATTTATGGGCCCCTTTCCAAATTTTGATTCTGATTTTTTGACTGTATTAATATTAAATAAAGCAATATTTGGAGGCGGTTACGGGCCCAAAGCAGGTGCCTTGCCTGCCTTGCAGTAAATTAGGCCCTGCTTATAAGTCTACGGTTTCCAACATCCGCGATCTCATTATACTGGTTTCAATCTTCCACATCTCATTCGTTCTACAATCATAGCTAATACATTCTTTAACTAATCAATTTTTATTAAAATTGAATCGAAATGATGATTAGTTGGCGAAGTGGGTGCCGTTTCGCTTCACCGACCGCCTGCCCGACTACCTACCCGCGAAGCTGAAGGAGAAAATTGTACCGGGACGTAGCGTAACGTTGCCGCCATCCATCCATCCTAGTATACAATAAGTGACACTTTTCGTTGTAATATCTGTTTGCAGGCGGTGTGGGTGCACTGTGACGGTACGAATGCCATCGACCGCGAGAATCTCGGCAAGATTGTTTACTATCCGGAGCCGTCCTATCACGAAAACTACTTTCCAACGTCGCAAGGTGCGCCGAATCCGCTTATCGCCATAAAATTGGACAATCTCAGAGGTAGATTTAACCTACTGTATTTCGAATTGATAGTGATTTTGTTTAAATCATCATATTATTCATCCTAGTTGGTTATGTGGTATCGATGAAGTGTGAACTGCATGCAAACAATATCGTGCCTGGCGTAAATAATGAAGCAAATTTGGTGGTCTATGTGGAAGATTTGCGATGAATGCGATAATACTATTTTTTTTCCTTTCTTTGGTCCTATGATGAATAAATTTTATTATATATTCATAATAAATGTCAAATTTCGTGTATTCATTATTTATTCATAAACTGCCAATCAACGTTTCAGACTCAAGCTGTAAATTGGTCAATATATCAAATAAATACATGGGAATTTTCGACACGTTTCGACCGGAGCTACCGCCATAAAGACAGATTCTATCAATTTACGGTGAAAATGCTGTGAAAATCGCATAGAAAATGCGTAGAAGCACTAGAAAAGTTAAATTTGACAGATGGGTGGACCTGTTTTACCTTTCCCACCTTCATTCCAACAATTTCTGGGTGAAAACGCTTCAAAAATCGCTTGGTAAATGCGAAAAATTAATGAAAAAGTAGAAAGTTTAAATTCAGTGCTTTTTACGCACTTTCCAAAAGATTTTCAATGTGTTTCGACCGGGTGAAGGTGGATTCTATCAATTTCCGGTGAAAAAAACTTTGAAAATCACAATAAAATCAGTCCACACGTCTTGCAAATTTTCTTTAGTGCATTTTCACGCATTTTTCATGCAACTTTCAATGGAAACTGATAGAATCCACCTTTTCGGGGGTAGGCCCAGTCGAAATGTCAAACTTTATATTTTTTCATTAATAATTTGCATTTACCAAACGATTTTTGAAGCGTTTTCACCGGAAATTGTTGGAATGAGGCCAACTCGAGGTGGGAAAGGTGAAAAAAATTCCATCCATCTGTCAAATTTAACTTTTCTAGTGGTTGTACGCATTTTCTATGCGATTTTCACAGCACTTTCACCCAAGATTGATAGAATCCACCATTTAAGAAGGTAGATCCAATCGAAACACGTCGAAAATCATTCAGAAAGTGCGTAAAAAGCACTAAACTTAAACTTTTTACTTTTTCGTTAATTTTTCGCATTTACTAAGCGATTTTTGAAGCGTTTTCACCCAGAAATTATTGGAATGAAGCCAGCTCGAGGTGGGAAAGGTGAAACAAAGTCCATCCATCTGTCAAATTTGACTTTTTTAGTGCATGGATAATTAATTTATTTAAGTTTTCATTAAACATTGCAACTATTTTACAATCAATGACAATATAACGTAGATACACTATTAAAACAGCATTTTTTTGACAGCTTTTCTTCCGCACCACCCCGCTATTATATATATATTATATTATTCTTTATATCAAATGTACTAGCAAATATTTTATTTATGTATAGGAGAGAAGGAGGTAGATATGAGCAATTAAAAAAGTGGTTGTTTAGATTTACCCTCCACCATCAACTTCTGAAAATTTAATTTTCGCTTTTGTCGCATTGTCCATATGTGCACCCTTCTCCTCTTAATAAGCATTAACACAATTATTTTCCGAGCGAATTTTGACCCAACCATTCTTCGGCATTGGCCGCCGGCAATTTGCCGTACGCGCAACTCTCATCGAACAGATTGGCACACCGCTTCGTCGCCACCATGTGCGCGCGATGAAAAAGCTCGCTGAGCGAATGCATCATTTGAGCGGGGCTTTGTTGTTGTTGCGGCGGCGCACGTTTGCCCAGCGAATTTCCAGCGAGCCAGTCCTCCTGATTGGCGGCGGCCAGGCCGCCGTTCGTGCAACTCTCATCGAACAGGTTGGCGCAGCGCTTGCCGAGTCCGTTCTGCGCCAGATAGTCCTCGTTGTTCGAATTCGCCACGAAGCCGTTGATGCAGCTCTCGTCGAAGAGGCCGGCGCATCGTTTCGTTGGACTGCTGGCGGCTAGCGCAAGTATTGCGGCAAGGAATATCGCGCCAAACATTTTCTATTCAGCTAAAATCGATTAAAATTGAAGATAATATATAATGCGAAACAAAAAAAAAAACGTAAAAAAGTTTAAAAGAAAAAAAGCAAATACAGATTTTCCTCTTTATATAATTTTTTTGCTGTTTTTTTGACTTTTTGTATTGTTTTGATACATTTAGTGGCTTTTTTATAATTTATTGCGCTTTATAATAACTTTTTTCTGATATTTATCATTGTTTGCGCTGTTTTGCTGCGTTTTGCAAGAAAATACGCTAAAAAATCAGCAAAAACAACGTAAAAAAGCTCTAGACAGTCGAAAACTTAGCAGGCCACCCACGTAAGATATACGTACCTTTACATCAGTCTTATGTTTTTTGCAATTTTAGTTACGCAAGAAATGCAGAAACAGCGCGGAAATTTTATGTAAGCTTTGTTTTTTTTTTGGCATTATTGATGCGCAAGAAACAATTCACAAACATGCAAAAACGCATAAAATATCGCAAAAAAACAAAAGTATAAAAAACAGAGAAATGTTTTGGTTTTGATTGACTTACCGATGAGCACGATTGAACTATGAATTAAACATTATATTCGGCGCATTTATATAAGACAATTGTTATCAGATTCACGCGCGCGGCAACATATGGTATAGCATTTAATGAAAGCGGCTAGATTCAAATATATGTATATGTACATATA
>JARJDW010002029.1:0-40413 GCA_030264715.1 Adinopsis sp. GC000173
ATTTGTCAGTTTTATGTGTTTTAAGACAGTCTTATTATTACTGTCATATCTTTCATATAAAACATTTTAAGATGAGGCTTCGATGACAATCATCTGGATTATGGAACACATTCTCGCAACGCTAACATGATGAGTTGTTTTTTGTTTTATAATTATTACAGAAGTAATTTAATTTAAATAGTAAAGTAGATTTTAATAAAAATTTCTTTTGATTTATGTAACGCTATTTTCAATATTTTGATAAAAATTTAAATAAAGCTAATGATGTAGTTTTATAGAAAAATCATAACGTTTCACCACAAATTTTGAAAGTAAAACTGAAATTATTTTTAATATTTAGAAAAAAAAACTTGAAAAAGTCAATATTTAAGATGGTTAATAACTATGCCGAAAAATTAATAAATCTATGTTAGAAATATTTAAGATTTTAACCAATTTTCTTTTGATTTACGTAACCTTGCGTTAAAAAAATTAATTAAATGCAATTTAGCAATTTTATGCGCCTTAAGAAAGTCTTATTATGATTATTATTGTCATATCTTTTATATAAAACATTTAAAGACTTTTTGCTTCTCTACTACAATATATAAAACGTAGATATTTTATGAGACTTCGATGACAATCGTGTGGATTATGTGGATACATTCTCGCAACGCCAACATGATGAGCCCTTTTTTATCATTATTTCATCCATTTCGTTTAAAAAATCTATTTCATCAAGTCAATCCTTACAAGTCCCAACAATGTAATATTTTGGTTTATTATTAGTAAAATATAAAATAAATTTAATTAGATATAAGATAGATTCGCAATTTGTATATTTGGAAGTGATATTAGTATACCTAATAAATTTAATTAGATGGTGGATAATAATGTAATTTGCGGTTTTTAGGGCAAGCTTGGCAAAGTACCTAGATTTGCTTTGTGTGATACTTTAATAAAATATTCAAAAACACACGTCATTACTAACAGAACAATTAACAATGATTCTCAATCGCACTTACACTATTAAAATCTCGAAAAAGTTATTAAAAATGTTTTTTTAAATTTATTAGTAAAATAAATTTAATTAGATGGAAAAATTCAATGATAGTAGATAATAATCAATTTACATGTTTAGAACAAACATAGCGTAGAAGGATTGCAATGTATGAAACCTTAAAAACATTTAAAAACGCACGTCATAACTAAGTGAATACTTTGCAATGATCCTCAGCCCGAGCTTACTAAGTAACAAACACTTTTAATAAATTTTTAAATTGTCCTGATAAAATAAATTAAAATAGATGAAATAGCAATGATTTTGCAAATTCTAATAACTGTAATGAATTTATTTTGGCTTTGATTATCCATTTTGAATTGTTATTAGTAAAATAAATTTAATTAAATGGAAGTAATCAATTGTATTAGGTAATAATTAATTTGCATGTTTAGAGCAAGCACAACAAAGCAGATTCGCAATATGTGAAACCTTAAAAAAAAATTAAAACACTTTACAATGATTGTCAACCCGAGTTTACTAAGTAACAAACATTTCATTCAATATAATTACGATTGCAATGCTTTTTATTTAATTAATTAAAATAGATTAAATAGAAATGATTTTGCAAATTCTATAATGAATTTTGATAATCCAATTCCGAATTATTATTAGCAAAATAAATTTAATTAGATGAAAGTAATCAATGATATTAGATAATAATTAATTTGCGGTATTTAAGGGCGAAGCAGCAGATTTACAATGTGTGAAACGATTCGACCGTGTGTATAGCTACTAAACGCAAAACAACGTAAACAAAATCGGTTTATTAATTAATTAATATTTGCCTCTGTCGATCGATGCAATGGCCGGCAGCCAGCCAGCCAGAGCCACCCGCACCCGTCCCAAAAACAACAACAACAACAAAAAAACGCACAACACTAAAATTAAATATAAACAACGCTACGGATTGATTTTATAATTAACCGGGCGCGCGAGTGGAGCGATAATTATTTATTGAAAATGACACTGAAATTTAAATTTACTGTTTTTCATGATGGGTTACTAAATGCGGCGCACAAAAATGTTAGTTAAATATTGCTGTCTAAAAATGTTATTACACTACGTAATGGGATTGTGGTTTTCCAATTAAAATAAAGGCGTTTTTATCTGCACATTCCATTTTGTTTGCGCTTTATTTAAATTAATAATATTCATTGGAATACTAAACATTTATTTTTTAAGAAGTCAAACAAGTTACTAAATATGTATTGGATTTAGTATATTTGTCCTTTCCTAAACACTTAAACTAGCAACGTTTTATACGCTAGTTATGAAAATAATTCAAGTCATTATTTATATTAATATTCATTTGAATATTAAAAAGGTCTGTAAGTATTCTAACTTATTTATTGGAATGCCAACAAGCATTATTTTAACAAGTTGTGTCTTTCCAAAACACTAAAACTAACAACGTTTTATATACTACTTAAAAATAATCTAGCATATACAGTAATTATGAAAATATTCCGTCTCATTATCTATAGTAAGTAATATTCACTGAATTATTAAAAGAATTTAGTTTATAAAAAGGCACTCAATTTAATATACATTCGATTTGATCTAGAATATTTGTCCTTTTAGAACACTAACTATGCATTTTATTAGAAAAATAATCCCGACTACATATTTCACTTTGTTTGCGCATTAGTTACATTTATATTCAATGAAATATCTACTAAACTGTATTTCTTTACAAAGCAAAACAGAATTAATACACATTGGCTTTGATTTAGAATGTTTGTCTTTCCAAAACACTAAATAACAAACAACATTTTATACACTGATTAGAAAAATAATCTGACTTTTTAATTTGAACATTACAGTTGCTATATATGGACTTGATTTAGAATGTTTGTCTTTCCAAAACTCTAAAACTAACAACGTTTATATTCATATTATTTCAAATACAAAAAATGTATTGTTTATTAGAACTAAAACAAAGTTGCTAAATATGCACTTGATTTAAAATGTTGCGATCTTTCCAAAACATAATTTTAAACACACACACTACTAATTATAAAAATAATCCTCCCTTCACATTATTCAACAAACTGTTGCCAGAATTACACAAAGCGTTTAACTCTTGTTATTGGCAATTGTGTATTGGCAAGCGCAAAAAAGTTTGCTTGCTGAAAAAACAAATTTCGCGTGGCTGTTAAAACATGTGAAACATCGTGTCAATATTTGTAATGTGTTTTTTAAAAGAATGTCACTATTTACTCTCCTAGATAAAGTCGTAGAATTAATAATTAAAAATTCGCTTAGATTAGTGTAGAATAATTTGACGTTCGCTTTTTAACCAAATTTTCTTTACTTCAGCCTGAAAACAATTTAATTTTGAGAAAATATAATTAAGAATTTGTTTAAATTAGAGTCATAGAGAAACAAGTAAATAATATCAATGATTTCATAGTTTTTTAAATTCGTTGCCAAAAAGATCATTTATGTACCAATTTTTTAGATAAAATATATTTCATCTTCATGCAATTTTATTATTATTGTAATATTGGGAAAACTGTTCAAACTTTTTATAATATTTAAGCAATTCTTACGTTTTAAAAGTCTATTATGCCTAAAACTGAAATAAAAAAGAGATTTAAAATTTTTATTAAACTTTTGAGCATTAAAAGACCCACTAACAATTGAATCCCTTATACGTTTACGTGGGTTTTGTGTTTGCATTTAAATTCAACTTTAAATAAATTTTAAATTTTCTGTTAGAAAACTCAGTACGTAATGTTGCTATTTCTAGTGCAAATATGTTTTTTTTATAATTTAATTGAAAGAAAGAATAGTAATTTAACAATTTTCCTAAACTTTTTAACATTCAAACAAGAAATTAACGCTACTAAAATTAAATTCTATTGTTTAGATGTGCTTTGTTTGCCTAAATTTTAAATTATCTACCAGAAAAATTATGATTTTTAAAAGTATGTATTTGCTTTATATATTTTTAAGCAATTCTTTTATTTCAATTAGCGTTAAGTAAAATACTTTTAATTCTTTACTAATTTAACTCTTGAGCATTAAAGCACCACTAAATTAAATTCCCCCATTATACGTTTACGTATGTGTTTTGTTTGCCATTTTCTATGCAATATTTAAGCACACACACACGCACACAAACACACTTTATTTTCATAAAGTGCGCATAAAAATGATATTGTCTTGAGCGAAACGACGTAAATATTTAAACGCCAACATTGTGATATGGGAAGAGCGAGCGACTTCGCCCGCCACGCGCGTGTTTTCAATTTGCCTAACAGAGCCATGAAATATCATCATTGTCATCATCATGAGCGTCATCGAATTTTCAATCAATCGGTCAATTATCATAATGGCACCACCACCGCCACCAACAACCACCACGGGCGGATCAATTTGCCAAATGAAAATTGGATAAATGCCATCATCATCGATGGGCGAATTAAAAAGCGAGATGCGATGTTGATCGGGCGGCGGTGTACATCATTAGAAAAAAGAAAGGTGTACGTGCGCTGGAAGTGTAACGAAATTTGCAGCGCGGAACAAAAATTGTGTGTGTGTGTCTGTGTGTGCCAAAATACTGGAATAGGTATTAATTGAAGAAGAGCTTATTGGTAAATAAAAAATCTTGTTATTTTACATTTAACATGTAATATGGAACTATCCAAACTTTAATTAAATATGTTAATTACATTAATTTTTTTTGGCATCGATATATAAATATGAAGTCCTCGGTATACGAATTTACTTAGCGAATCAATGTTTTCATGGGGTTGGAAACAAATAGGTATAATAAATCACCAAATTTTATACACTAAATGTCAAGGATAAAAAATATGCATGTCCATTTCATAATTTGATTAGATAATTAGATGACACGTATAATTGAAGTCCTATGCTTAGTTATACCAAGATAAATTTGTCTGATTGTATACCAAATTGAATGTATATCGAATATTTTTTTATAACAAAGTTTCTGCACGCTGATGAAAATATCTAAAAAGTGTTGAATCAATTGGATCAAATAAAAGACGTATACCGAGATAAATTTGTCTGGTAGTATATCGTATTGGATGTACTTATATAGAATAATCGTATAACGAGTTTCCACACTAATGCAAAAAGCTAAAAAATCCTTAGTCAGTTGAGTAAGGTCGTGAACAGAGGTAAATTTGTTAGGTCGTATACTGAATTAGATGCATTTATATCGAATAGTCCTATTGCAAGCTTCGGCACTGATGCAAAATTCTAAAAAGTTATGAGTCAATTGAGTAAGGTCGCGCATACCAAAGGAAAAAACGTATAATGAAGTAAATTTGTCTGGTCGTATACCACATTTGGTGAATTAATATCGAACAGTCGTATAACAAGTTGAGACAATTGAATAAGATCGTATACCGAGGTAAAGTCGTCTAATCCTATAGTCGTATAACAAGGTAGATACTTATAATGTAAAAATCTAAAATATGATAAAATGCCGCTTATTGCAATTTAAAAATTAGCGCCGCAATTGATTAATTGCGTTTGATTAAATGCCGTTTTGCGTTTTGTCTATGTGTACGTAAATACTACCTATGTGCGTTGTTTTTTGTGTGCTCTCGGAGCGCGTTGTTGGGTCAAGTGTTTGGTGGTGGTTGAAAATCGATATACACAATTGCCGGGTTTTTTTCATCATCATCATCATCAAGTAAAAACAATTTTGTCTATCTATCTATCTATATGTTTAATAAAATTTCAATTCTTTCACGAATAGATTATCAGCGTATGTATTAATTAATTAAAAATTTTAATTAGCAAGAAAGCTTTAATATATTCCTAGCTGGAGTGTAATTTAAAATTGAAATGTTAAAAAATATGAACATTTGCAATTAAAATTTAGGAATGGATTCATTAAAATTTATGCGAAATTCACTTATGAAAATTGCAAGAAGAAAGGCAAGTGAGTACAAAACTTATAATTGCGACACTCATAAAATTTTTCATCCAAAATGATATCTTACACAACAACAAAAAAATAATATAACGCGCAATTGCCAGGAGAATTTTATCTGCATAAATAAATAAATAAAACGAAACAAAATTGTGAGACTTGTTGCAAAACAAATGTCATTAAGCAAAATTGGTAATTTAATCAACAAAAACATTGATTGCAGTAACGATTATGCAAAATGTTGCTGCAAGCTTGCTCGGGCTTTTTCCTACCTAAGCTTTATACAAATACAAAGTTTAATTTTTTCTTTCTTTTACAACAGAAACGTTGTAAATACATCAGAAATTTTAATGAAAATTGATTTATGCAAAATGGTAATTAAAATCGAACGGCGAGTGATTTTTGAAATATAAACTAGCCGAACAAATTATAAATAATAATTTATGCAAAAGTATAAAGTTACTTTAATGTATTTAATAAAAAAATCAGATATTGTTGTCTAATTTATGCCTACACGTAGGTGAAGATTATTAATGATGATGTTATAAAAACAGAAATTTTAATAAAAACTTATTAGTTTATGCAAATTGTAATTAAAATTGAATGGTGAATGATTTTAAAATATAAACTAGCTGAAAAAATAATAATTAATAATTTATGCTAAACATAAAATTGCTTTATTTTGAAAGTAATTTTGATGATTGTTTCTCTTTAACAACACGAAATGCTTATAAAAAGCAAGAAGAAGTTTATTTTTAAATTGAATGTTAAAAATTTTAATAACAACTGATTGATTTACAAAAATTATAATTGAAATCAAATAATAGTGAATGCTTATTTTACATAAACTAGTTGAAAAAATAATGAATAATTTATGCAAAAAGGTAAAATTTTCCAAAATGTTACATTGTTGTCTAATTTATATCTAAAAGTAGGTAAAGATTATTTATAATGTTATAAAAACAACAATTTTAATGAAACTTATTGATTTATGCAAATTATAATTAAAATTGAGAGGTGAATGATTTTAAAATATAAAGTAGCTGAAAAAATAATGAATAATTTATGCAAAACATAAAATTGCTTTATTCCAGAAGAAATTTGGATGATGAAAATGTTACAAATACAAGACATTGCTGTCTAAGCAAGGAAAAGTTTATTTTTAAATTTAATATTAACACGTTTAATGAAAACTGATTGATTTACAAAAATTATAATTGAAATCAAATGGTGACTGCTTATTACACATAAACTAGCTGAAAAAATAATGAATAATTTATGTTAAACATAAAATTTCTTTGGAATAGAACAGTGTTTCTCAACTTTTTCTTATTACTAATTACCATGCTGATATTTTTTAGTTGAACCAGCTTAAAATTCAAAATGACAACAAAATACTTATACATTTTTAATTTGTTTCAATTAACTAAATGTACCAATAATGATTTTGAGAAATGTTGTGGCAAGAAGCTTTAAAGTCTAAGCCTAGCTAATACCTAGCTAAGAAAAAAGTAAAATTCATTTTTTAATGAAAACAATTTTATTGATTTTGTATACCAAATTTATGCAAATCTTCTAAATACGTTACTATTGAAACTTTAAGAATACACAATTAATAAAATTAGGTATACACTAGTTTAAAAATCATGCGATATTTACACAATGTGAACAGAAATGTTGCGAAACTGCTGTTTAGCAAGCAAAATGAAATGCTTGCAAATATTAAATAAAGTTAGCCGGCATCATTGATTACAATAACGATTATGCAAAATGGTGCAAGCTCTCTCGCAGCTTTGTGTTACCAAAGCTCGACAAATACAAACTTTCTTTTTTCAAATACACAGACTGTTAAGTTTTAATGAAAACAATCTCGAAATGTTATTGATTTTATACGAAATTTATTCAAATCTGCAACGTTGTTACGCTATATATTCGAGCTTTAAGAAAATATAATTTAATGAAATGCAATTAAGTGGCATTTTTATTGAATAGTAAAGTTAGCAACATTTATAAGTTTGAATGTAAAACAATCTAGAAATGTTATTGATTTTGTGTAAAATTTATTCAAATCTGCAAACTATAAGCAAATATAATTAATAGAATTGATGAATATATAAACCAACAATAAAGTCCATTTTTATTGATGAAATATTACAGAAATTTTGCAATAATTCAGTCTAGCAACATTTTGTAACTTTATTTTTTAACGAAAAGTTAAATTTGTGTTGATAAATCTAGAAATATTATTGATTTCCTACAAAATTTATTCAAAACTGCAAACTTGAACAAAATTTTAATTGCTAAACTTAAAAATTAATGTAAAAAATATGCAAACTAGCAATATAGGCTCACATTTTTATTGAAGAAATATTGCATCAGAAATTTTGCAATAATTTGATATGGAGAGAACAAAATGCTTACGAATGTAATATTAACAACATTCGTAACTTTATTTCTTAACAGAAAGTTAAATTTGAGTGTAAATATAATCTAGAAATGTTATTGATTTTATACAAATCTGCAAACTTGAATATAAATTTAATTAAATTCAAGAAAATTAGCTGCAGACTCACGGTTCACCATTATAATAATTATTCTTAGGTATTAGCTTTAAGTAAAATGTTGTCATTTGCAAATATTGAAGAAATGTTGTAAAGATGTTGCAATAATTTAGTTTATAGAAAGTGAAATGAGTGTTGATTGTAAAGTTAACATAACAATTGAAACTTTATTTTTAACAAAAACTTTAGTTTGAATAGAGATAATCTGGATATGTTATTGATTTTACATAAAATTTATTCAAATTCGCAAAGTTTATGAAATTGTAATTAATGAAATGTTGCTAAAGTAGAAAATTATGAAAATCAGCAGTAAAGCCGCATTTTTATTGTGGAAAAATTATTGCAATTTTGCGATAATGTTATTCGTGTTGTCGATAGTAAAGTTAGCAACATTCCATAAAGTTTATTTTTGAGCAGAGAGTTAAATTTGAATGAAATGTTATTGATTTTACACAAAATTTATTCAAATCTGCAAACTTTAACAAAAACTTAATTAATCAAATTGCGCTAAACTTAAAAATTAATGTAAAGAGTATGCAAACTAGCAATAAGGTCGCTTGCATTTTTATTGACGAGATATTGCATTGCAGAAATTTTGCGATAATTTAGTTTTACAGAAAATAAAATGTTCGTAAATGTTATTTCGATACTAAAGTTAGCAACATTCTAAACTTTATTTTTAAACAGAGAATTAAATTTGAATCTACATAGAAATGTTATTGATTTTGTACAAAATTTATTCAAATTGGCAAAATTTAATTAATCAATTTTGCACTAAACTAAAAATATGCAAACTATAGTATTTTTATCGATGAAATACTATTGCATTGCAGAAATTTGGCGATAATTTGATTTGGAGAAAATAAAAAGCTTGCAAATGTAATTCTTGTTGTCGACAGTAAAGACAGGAACATTCTAGAGTATATTTTTAAATAATATGTATAAAAATGTTATTGATTTTATACAAAATTTATTCAAATCTCCAAACTTTAACACAAATTTAATTAATCAAATTGGGCAAAACAAAAAAAATAATTTTGAAATTATGCATTGCAATATTTAGCGAAATGCTCATTTATGCGAATGTATTATGTTATGCTGCGTGTCGATATAGTAAAGTTTAGCAGCATAGCACATGATTTGAGTGATACGTGTGTATGTGTGTTAGGTTGCAGCTTGATCGATTTCGAATTCGAGCGTGCACTACAGCCGCTGCCGGTGCCGCTGCTTGCTGCTACTACTCTACTCCACTCTACTCCGCACTCGGTCGTTCGTTCGTTTCGGTGTGTGTGAGGAAAAACCGATTGCGATCAGCAGCACATCAGCCGCCGCACAAAATCCGGGAGTGTAGGTTAGGTTAGGTATGTGTGCACAAGGCCTGCTTGCTGCGAGCGAAGCGAAGCGACCCACCACCGACCGCGCGATGAGCAGCTCTCTTCTCTCGTGTTGTCGCATCGCGTCAAAACGTACACACAACCACATTGCAATAGGGAGGAAAATAAAAAGCACGCCGAAATCCATGATCATCATCATCGATTGATTCCACACATTCCTTGTGTGTGTGTGTGTGTGTATGTGTGTGGTGCTACTAACCTGTGACGCTTAGCAATGACATCATGCGTTCAACGCAACCGTTTTTCTGCGGCGGCGGCGGCGGCGATGCTCTCTCCTGCTCGTTGTTGCTGCGGTGGCTGGATGTTGTTATAGTTTAGTCCTCCTGCTACACGAAGAAGAAGAAGAAGAAGGCGACGCCTCGACACCACCACCACTAGTGCACTAGTTCCTTTATATCTGTTTCTTTTAATATTATTTTTTGTTTCGGTTGATTAGAGCGCGCGTGAAGTAAAGGGGTAGTATATTTCTATATCACGCACGAACAACGGGCGGCCGTGATGTGGCATTGCGGGCCGGGTCGCGTCGCTGCTGCCCCATATTATTTATATTACCACTAGCACGAAACCACGAGAGTGGACATCGTCATCGCCTGACGCACGCCAGCGGTGAACTGCGGGCCGCCATCATGCCTCGACGATATGGCGGATGGTGGTGGTGGTGGCGGTGGTGCTGATATGGGGTGCGCGAGACGCGCGCACGACGTTGTGACGTCAGTCGGCGGCGCGCACACACACACCATCGCACGTCAGCTATGTACAACAGCCGCAGTCCCTGCGCACCGCCGACCGAAACGACGCTCTATACCTATACGCTTTTGTATGTCTATGGTATAGGTCAGCCGGTGGTGCCCTGCTACTGCCGCCGCCGCTGCTGCCACCGCTTCCTCATACGATTTCCTCCACTTGGACCAACGACCCAACGATCGAATTTTTCACCGCGCGCTTTGCTTTACTTTACTTTACTTTTACGTTACCTCACTCATAATTACATTAACATCCACCTGGCTGTAATTATTCCTTTCATCGAATTTATTACGCTAATAGCAAAACATTTTTTATAATAACTCGCAATGATTTTTTATCGATTATTTCATTACATCGAATCACCAAATCTTATTATTTATTTTTTCGGGTTATTTTAGTATCGAGTTAATACAACACACGCCTGACATAAATAATTTCTGTTTAGCAAAATATTTTTCATAAATCGCGATGATAATTTTTAATGGATTATTTATAATTAAATTAAGAATTACTAATATTTTTTTTTGATTATTCTAGTTGATCTAGTTAATACAACCACACGGCTGAAATTTATGAAATGGTAATGTACTAATGGATAATTTCTATTTGAAATTCAATACGCTAATAGCAGAGCTTTTTTCATAATCCGCGATGATTTTATTTATCATTAAACTGAATTACTGAATCATATTATTTATTTTTTCTGGCTATTCTTTATAGTAGTTAATACAACACGGCTGAAATTTGTGAAATGGTAATGTTATAATGGATAATTTCTGTTTGAAATTCAATTCAAATGTTTCGCAAGGGTATTATGGATAATTAATTGTGGAATGGGGGCGAAATACACCGTTGGGGGATTCGCCCAAAATTTCAGCCCCACGACATCTCAACGGCAGAAAACTACCCAAAATAACTTGTGTTCGGGTGCGCTGCAATATGATATTCAATTACAAATTGTTCGCTCAATACATCTACGCACACTGCCTAATCCCCAATTAATAAAATAAATCCTATTTATTATATGTGCATACCAAAAAATCACAGTACAATATGAAACATTACGCATATTTACGTACTACAAAAATAATACACTAAAATAAAAAGTAATTTAAAAAATTGTCTAAAATAACAAGTTTACTAAATTAAATTACAAATATGCACTACGCAATCCCGAATTAATGAGATAAATTCTATTTATTATACAAAAAATCTCAGTACAATATGAAACATTGCAAAAATTAGTGATAAAAATAGATAAAAAATTAAAATAATTTACTCAATTGATTGAATAATTTGTGTCATTTTAATTTCAATCATTACCGTTTACATTAAATATATACCTATAAAAAAGAAAAGTAACTTAATATATTCCCTCCAAAAATAACTAGTGCGCTATATTAAATTACTTACAAATTGTTTGCTCAATGTATATGCACTACGTACTTCCCAATTAATAATGCTAATCCAATTTATTATAACAAAAAATCCCAGTAAATTATAAAACAATGGTATATGTAACAATTGCGAAAAATAAATTTTAAGTAAATCAATTGAAGCTAAGAATAATTAAAAAATTAAAATTATTTATCAAATTGATTGCATGTCATTTACATTTATTTTAATTTCAATTCTTATAAGTTTAAGTATACCTATATACACACATTATATAATCGCCAATTCATAAATTTAATCCTATTTATTATAACAAAAACATCAGTAAAATATAAAACAATGGTATATATAACAATTGTGAAAATTATACGCTAAATAAATTGATTGTAGCTTAAAATAAATTGCAATAAAAAGTAACTTAAAAGATTACATTACAAATCGCACTACATAATTTCCAATTAATGAAATAAATCTCTTTTATAATAATAAAAATTACATCCAAATGTTATAATTATCACAATCTTCATTAAAATTTTAACCAAACTAAAAGAATTTTTTGTAAATAGTAACAATATATCAAAGAAATTGCCTTAAAGTCCTGTTTATCTTTCACTAATAAGAACCAAGAAAATATAATAAATCAAAATTAATCATATGAATACTATTGCATCACATATAAAACCACAACCAAATGTAATAATTAAAATTAAAAAAAAACTAACAAACTTAAAAAAACGTCTGAACCTAATATTTTTCTTGCAATTGTATAAAATTATATAAAATATTAGCTAAATAAATTGATCATCGCTAGCAATAACTAAAAAATGAAATAAATGCGAATTGAGGAAATAAATCTTACTGCCCAATAAATAAATCCTAACCAAGTACCACAACTTATCAAATTCTTTCTTATTTAAAGTAAAAATATTTCAAAAACTTGCCTGGGCCTTTCGTTTTAGATATAATTGCAAAAATTTTACGCTAAACATATCGATTCCATCTAAAAATAACTAAAAAAGCAAGTAACCAATTGATCAATTTATTATATGTTAGTATTGGGTGATTCCATAAGTTCGTGCCCGATTTGTGCGTTGCCAGAAACATTCCTTTTTGACTGTGCTGTTATTAGAGATCCGAATAAACGTCTTTATTATTTTTGTTTGAAGCAGTACCAACACTCGCTCCTTTTTTAAATTCGTATAATATGACATGTCGCATATGCAACTTTTTTTTAAACTTACGTTGACTCACTGCACCTGTATTTTACTGTCAGTAAATAATATGATTATAAAATTGATGGTTACAGCATGGTTAAAAAAGAATCTTTCTGGCAACGCGCAAATCGGGCACGAACTTATGGAATCACTTAATACAATCTCAATTGCATTTATTACAACTGAAAAATTCGGTATGTGTTATTGACTTATTCTTTGAATTGCGAAAATAATATACACTTTGATAAATCGATACCACCTAGGCAGCTAAAAATAGCCAAAAATTGTTAAATTATTTATCAAATAGATCGATTTATTTTGTTGCATTATTCAAATATATAAGTTGGATATTTTAATTGCAATCGTTATCGATCATGCTGTCTATGTATGTATATGGATGGGGACATTCGGTGGTTGACGAAAAAAATCGCTTTCTGCGCGCGTTATCACTTTGATAAATGAGGTGAGTGCGGATTTCGGACCGATTTACTACGAGCAAGCGAGCGCGCAGGCATATAGAAGGGAAAAAAGTGGACAGCAGCAGCAGCGGCAGCGGCGATAAAAAATTGAACGACCAACTATTATAGGCATAGTTAGAGAGAGAATTTCCCGAGTGTCGTCGTCGTGCGACCGACCACCCCGACCTGAACTTGAAACTTGATTTATGACTATTGTTATTATTATTATTATTCATCGTATGTACCTACTACGTTTTGAATGGACGCCAAGAGAAATGAAATTGTATGTTTTTAAAGCAACAATGTATATTCATAAAATAAACAATTTATTATTTGCTCAAGTGTTGTTGGAGGAATTAACGCAAATTATGCAAATTGAATGCTTTTTATCATCATCACATTTTCGTCGGATGTATCAAATTCTTATACTTTTACATTATTTGCATAAAAATATTGTGTTAATCAGAAGCAAGTGTCTATGTCGTATAGTTTATGCACTCTTTTAAAGCTTTTTGGATTTTTATGATAAAAAAAAGCAAAATAAAAGATCTTTGCTGAAGTTTTTCTAATAATTTTCACGTTTTTACATTATTTACATAAAAAATCACGTATGCAATGAGCTTACAAGTCCTTATGTCATACCATAAACGGTTTCTTTTTGAACTCCTTTAGAGCTTTTTCAGTTTTCATGATAAAAATATGAATAAAATTAATTAATAATAATTTTTATTATTTTTAAGATATTCATTACAATTCTAAACTATATACGGCGTTAAATGATAATAAAATATATTCTGAAGGTAGATATTCTTAATGAGAACAATTCATTCCTGAAATGTCTGAAAAATTAACATAAATCATCCAAAAATTCTTATTAATATTTGCATTTCTGTAACAAATTCTCACTCTTTTTTTATGTCAAAAAAATTGCTTTAAATAGCTGTCACGCTTATCAATCTAATTTTATGTGTTTAACTGTTTTAACTATAATAAAGTATAGCTAATCGATGAAGCGAATGAGAACAATCGGGTCCACTATTTATGCGAATGATGTGAGGTGAAAAGTATAGTTGCTCGCATAAATAAATTGTATATGTATATATCTATATACCTAATGTACATTTCAGCGATGCATAGAATTAGTTTTATGTCATATCGTAATAGCTCACTTTTTGCACTCATTTAGACCTTTTTGAATTTTCATGATAAAAAATTAGTAAAATAACAGATTTTTACCAAGAAAGTGCTTTTTAATAACTATTTTTGCTATTTTTAAGAAATTTATTACAATACTAAAGGTGGGTATTCTTAATAAAAACAATTTATTTTTAAAATTTTTTTACATAAAAAATTGCTTTAATTATATTTCACGCTTATCACTCCATAGTTAGTATTGTAAAAAAAACTTATCCTATTTTACGCTTTTCAGTGTCTTTGACTTGACTTATTAATAAAGTATAGCTAATCGATGGAGCGAATGAGAAAAATCGCGTCCCACTATTTATGCGAATGATGCGCGCATAGATAAATTGTATATATCTATATAGTGTACAATTCGGCGATGCAAAGAAATAGCTCGCGCGCTATCGATCCCGTTTTTCTAAGTATAGGCTGCAGGAGATTGCAGGACGTTGACCTGCGACCTCTAAAAACTATATAATATCCTTGCACATGCACGAAGCATGCGCGCATTGTGCTACACCATCAGCGCATGCCGTCATCATCCTCATCATCCCCCAATTATTATAAACATTTTATTATCAATTGTGTGTGTGTAGGTATAGGTAAGGGTATCGCGCGCACACACACACACACTTAGAGATTTATAATGCGATATATAGAATAGTATGTTGTTTGGCGTGTGATTTATGCCGTGTCGTAAAACAGTCAAGTGCTCGCACTAGCAGAGCGCCTTTTCTTTGCCACACGACGAAAAAATACTCGTTCATTCTTTTACTTCTTTTTTTTTCGTCCCTAGTTGAAAAGTTTACAAATTTATTACGAGGGGATTGATAATTTTTGTTGTTGTAAAGCGACAGCCGATAAGAATTTCATTACAACTTTATTTAATAATATGTGTTCGGGGGGCGGTGGGGTGTATCGATCAAGTGAGCGCACGGTATTGTCACGTTTTGCGAAAATGCAATACCACTTAATGGAACATTTTTAATAAAACGCTAACAAATCGGTGATAGGTAATGAATGTACAATAATTTCTTCTTCAATTAAATCATTAATTTTCATAGATTGGACGTGGGTAATAATTTATCATTTAATAATTAAAATTTATTAAAAATTTAATGTAGGAATATATAAAAATCACATCACATTTAATCATTAAATCACCAATAATTTCATTAAATTGAAAATTTCTTTAGATAAACGTAATAATTTATTAATGATATTTTAAAAATTTACGAATTGGCATTGAAATTTTATGCATTGCAATATAAAAATTGATTACATTTTCGAATTTCAAGCAAATTGTGCATGTACATGAGTAGAATTTTTCAGCTTGAATTACCAATTAAATTGAGAACTAATAATAATAAGTAATAATTTATCAATGGTATTTTAAAAATTTACACAGTGATATAGAAATTTTATGTCTTGCAATATAAAAATATTGATTCAATTTTAGAATTTTAATCCAGTTATACATATATCGTACATAAATAGATTTTTTTAGCTTGAATTTATAAAGCAATTGAAAATCAATGCTAATTTATCACGTTTCTGAGATACGAGTAGCAATTTATTAATGATATTTTAAAAATGTATAAAGTACTATAGAAATTTTACACATAGCAATAAAAAAATGAATCAATTTTTGAATTTTAATCAAATTATGCATACCTAAATAGATTTTATCAGCTTGAGTTTATTATTACAACTAAATCAATGAAAAATTGCATAAAATCACCAATTATTTCATCAAATTATCAGTTTTCTTAGATAATCGTAATAATGTACCAATAATTTTAATCAAATTATGCATACTGAAATAATTCTATATAGTTTAACTTTATTATCACTGCTGAAGCAATCAAAAATCGATGTATTGTACAATAATCACCAATTACTGCATTAAATTAACAATTTTCTTAAATAAACTTAATAAATTTATAATATTATATTTAAAAAATGTACAAAATGCTATAAAAAATTTATACAGCAATATAAAAATTGAATCAATTTTCAACTTTCAATCAAATTATGCATTTTTACGCTGGACACTATATTATCACTATACTGAAGCAATTGAAAATCAATACGGTAATAATCGCCAATTATTAGTTATGAAAAAGCACATTCATTTCGCATATGCAATAATTGCATATGATGCTTTCAATCGCTTAATCGATGGATTAGGCTTTTTTTTAACGGTGCATTGATGGATTTAAACAATTAGGTAAATCAATCATCAATTTATTACAGTAATA
The DNA here is from genome assembly GCA_030264715.1 of Adinopsis sp. GC000173. Taxonomy (NCBI): domain Eukaryota; kingdom Metazoa; phylum Arthropoda; class Insecta; order Coleoptera; family Staphylinidae; genus Adinopsis; species Adinopsis sp. GC000173. The sequence continues at coordinate 17,167 of JARJDW010002029.1, forward strand.
GTGATTTAAAAATTATCACCAATTATTATTACTTATAAAAATACAATTCATTTCATGTAATGTTTTCGACGGATTAACTTTTTTTTAATTTAAATCGTACATTGATTGATTTATTCGTAAATAAATCATCAATTTATTAATGATATTTTAAAAGTTTACAAGGTAGGTATATAAATAGTGCATTATTTTTTTAAGTTTAATCAAATTATACGTGGGTGGTCTGGAAAAGCTCTTTTCCAACATTTTTTTTTTATTTTTGCCACTTTTTAAGACTTTTTTGTAATATTTCACAATTTTTTATCGTTTTTTTTCATGGTTTTTGTGTTTTTCACATCTTTTTCTGGGTTTTTTGCCACTTTTTTGCAATTTTTTTACTGTTTTTTAGAAATATAGCATGAAAAATAACAAAAAATACCAAAACCATAAAAAAACAGCAAAAAGTTTTAAAAAACACGAAAAATTTGACAAAAAAACAGCGAAAAAGTTTTAAAAAGCAACAAAAAGTAGCAATAACAACGAAAACCATTTAAAAAATGGTACAAATTTCGGGGGGAAAGAAACTTTTCAGACCACCCTTGTACATATTATATAAACATAAATAACATTCATATTATCACTGAAAATCGATGCGCAATAATCACGAATTATTACTTATGAAAATACACACACTCGATTATTTCATGTGTGGTGATGCTTTCAGTCGCGCTTAATCGACGGGTCAACCGTTTTGCTGCTTATATGTACACATATATGTATATATTGATAGATTTAAATTTTATGTTTTTTGTTAAATAAATTTGATTGGTATTTATATTGTGTGTATGCATATATATGCGTGTGTATATATTGTACGTATATTGAAATTCCCTGTTGCATCCGCATCCACTTTGATTGAATAACTTTGACATTGTATGTAAATTTATTGATTCTCGGGCAGAGGCTGTCTGTATGCGTGTATGTGTGTGTGTGTGTGTGTGCGATGATATTATGTTTGCTCAAACTATATGTGTGTATAAATTTTATTTTATTGTAGCTTGAATTGATTGCATATTAATTTTTACAGCTGGATATAATTTAAAATTCGTATAAATTACTCCTTTTAAGAAGCAAATATTAACATTTATAGTGCTCAACATATTTTTTAGCTTATACATAACATTTTTTATGGCTTTTTCTTTGATCTTTGACATTTTACATCAAATTTTTTATCAATCTTTATCAAAAAATTGAGAAGAACTGCGTTTTTCTCGTTTTTCAAACAATTTTAATGAAAATCCTTAAATACTTTGATGGAAAATTCATAGAAGAAAATTAAAAAATAACTTTAAGGACGCTACTGTCCACTAACTTACCTACCTAAAACAATTTTACATTAGGCAAAAAAAATATTATTATTACTTTTTTTAATAATGTATAAAGTTTGTGTGGCATCTTGAAAGTTTTAATGATGTAACATTGCATCTCCCTCGCACACTATACTATATTTGCCTCCAGATTGACCTTTTCCTCACCGCCAAAAACAAAAACAACAACGATAATTATTTAACGAAAACAAAGAGAGGGAGAAAGAGAGAGAGAAACTTTGTTTAAATAAATTTGTGTGTCCACGACGCGTTCATTTATAATAAATTTGTTGTTTTTTTTTTATTCGAAACGAAACAAAACCGATCCGAATCATTCATTTTTTATTATATTTGTTGGATGATATGTATACGTGGATTGGCGGAAAAGTAATGATAATAATTTTTTATTTACCCAATCTGTTATCAATGTTATTTCTTTCAAAATCGTTCTCTTGGTCAGCTACACTTTGATGGAAACGTTGTTCTCACTTTTGGAAACAGTTTTCAACCAGTATGGTATTCAGCATGTCTGTTAGACTCTTTTGGATGTTTTCTAAAATCCCGAAATGACGTCCTATAAGGACATTTTGCAATTTAGGTAAAAGGGTGAGATCAGAAAGGCTGAAGTCAGGTGACTTGGGAGGCTGTGAAATCACCGAAATGCCTTTAGAGGTAAAAAAGTGTGACATGGGGCGTTGTTATGATGATCATACCGTTTGAAGACTCCAGGGCTGCTCAGGACATTTTGCAATTTAGGAAAAAAGGAAAAAGTCGCAGAGATTAAGATCAGGCAAATATTTCCATCATGTCAACGCCCCAAGTCACAGCATTTTTTACCTCTAAAGGTATTCCTGTGGTTCTCCAGCCTCAAAATTCACCTGATTTTAGCCTCTATGACCTTGTCCTTTTTTCTAAACTACAACATGTTCTCAAAAAACATCATTTTGGGACTTCAGTCTCATTACTTTTTTATCACTCCATGTATACTCGTATATACAAATGCGACGTTTATCTAATGACAACGCACAAACGCGCGCGTCTGTGCCTCTGTGTAATATGTATTCTTTTGTTACAATTACACAATATTTTATAACAAACACGCTTGTTATCATCGATGCCTATCAATAATTAATTATTCAACGCGCGCGTTTGTTTTTTTTTGTTTTTTCTTCAACCTACACGATGTTTGTTGTTGTTTGTGCGTATGTACTTTGTCTTTTTTAAAAATTGATCACTAAATTTCACTCACTAAAAAGCGTACATGTATGTATGTGAAAAATATAAACGTTCCATTCTATCGATAAGCGATTTGTCAAAAATTTCTTCATTTTTCTCGCTCGTCGTTTCACATTTTTCACACACATACACCGCCGCGCCCGCAAATCGTCGGATTATTTTCTTATCTAGTAATAGTGAGTGAAAAATCATACCAAAAATGCTACGACGTATTATAATGCAAATATCTATGTGTGAAAAATGTCGACCACCACATAGGATATAGTTTAGCCATCGATCAATTTTTACTAAAATTTCTATTTTCGTGGAAATTGTTACATTCTGTTCTCGTCAAGACAATTACAATTGAGTTTGAGTGATAATTTATCAAAATTTGTTAGCTATACTCATGAATGATAAGCCTTTTTTAATGTTTTACCTTTTTCATATTATTTCTACTAAAAATTATCAAATTCATATACCATATCTTGGTAGTTTGAATGTGGATTTAACAAAAAAATGTTCGAAAAACGTTAAATTTTAATGAAATTAATCTCTAAGTAAATTCTTTTCGAGCATTAAATTGTTTTCATATCTAGGAAGTTTGAGTTAGATTAACACACTAACTATTCTTTGGTTTGAATGTAGATTTAGTAAAAAAATGGCTCAAAGAACATTAAATATTAATAAAAAAGTCTCTAAGGAAATTCATTTTCATATCTAGTTTGAGTAAGAATTTATCAAAAAAAAAACACTCGACTCTTTAAAAATTTACTTTTTTTAAATTTTTACACAAAATATTAATAAATTCTTCCCATGTCTTGGCGATTTGAGTGTGGATATATCCAAAATGTTGTAAAAACGTTGAATTTTGATGAGAAAGGGAATGAAAGTGTCAACACACCACATTAGACTTTAATAATTTCTGCTAAAAATTACTAAATTATGTTTATATTTTGAAAGTTTGAATGCGAATTTAGCAAAAAATAAACACATAATTGCTTATTATATTTCTACGTTGTCTTCACTAAAAATAATAAAATCATTATTAGTGCAAGCATATTGTATAAATGCAAAGTAATTTCTCGAAAATGAATTTCTTTATATTCGAGAGCCTTTGAAATGAAACATAAATTTACGGCGAATCAAAACTTCATCAGCGTTTTTGACGCGTAAAATATACGAAAGATGTGAGCGCTCGTAAAAAAATTGTAATAAAAACACTTTATATATATTTCATTTCGCTGCGTGCTGGAAAAAAACGCCATTTAATTGCTCATCTAGTAAGTTGCTTAATTAAAATTTATTTATATTTTATTCGGTGGGTAGGTATGTACTGTATATATATGCGTTGCAAACGCTGTATTTTTTTTCTTCTCTCGTTCGCCGTCGAAATGAAATAATCCATGCTTTTAACTGTGCGCTCCTCCTCTTTTTTCCTTGTATACAAACTAATTAAATTTATGAATAAATTCAAATCAGTTTTATTGTTTGCATAAAGGTGGCGAAGCGGAGTAATTGTATTTTATTATTAACACAAAATATAAAATGTACATACCTAGATGGAGGATAATCTCTCAGGATAACTATTCGATAAATGAGCGATTAAGTTTGTGCAAACTTTTAACACAATCTAACAAGATTATCTTCGCAGAAATGATTTTATTAAAGACTCGTCAAACACAAACACATCGCTTGATTGAAAATTCATTAGGTAGCAATAAAGTATCGACTTCAAAGTATTGTGATGCTAATTATTTTACAACAAAAAAATCGCGGAAAAGAAAAAATGAATGACGCTGTCCATTATCAACTTTATAAGATGTCAAAGAGTAAGCGTTTAAAACTAAATAAGAAAAAAGTTACGCCCTTGAAATCTGGACAACATTTTTTAAATAAAAAATTGTTTATTTAAAACAATATACAAATAATGCTTTTATATCTTACAAGTGGTCTGAAAATCTTCCTCCCTCCGAGCGAGAGAGCTCTACTACAACAAATTTCATTTTTTATACACGTTTTGTATGGTTTTTTGCAATTTTGTGTCCCTTAAATAATAAAAGAAAATAGCAAAAAGCATAAAGAACAGAAAAACTTATTAAAAAACATCGAAAAAATATGAAAAAAGTCGTAAAAAACAGCAACAAATAGCAAAAATCATGAAAAAGTTGTAAAAAGAATGAAATTTATTGAAGTATTTTAGAACTCTCGCTCGAGGAGACCACTATTAGTAATTGAGCTATTAAGCAAACTAACAAAATTATATTCTATCTTTCAAGAAGTTTTACTTTCAAAAATACAAACATCTCGTATTGGAAATTTATTAATAGCTTAGAAAAATCTTTTCTTCGGCGTGTGCTAATTATTCGAAAGCAAAAATATGTTCAAATGCATCCATATTGGCGAAAAATGTATGCGCGCAATAACTTATTTCCAATTCAATTACGTATATAGAGAGTATCGTATTGTCGAATAAATCCGACAGTTGAGGCGCGCAGCGCGCTTTAATAATTAATTCACAACGGCCGCCCCCCGTGCGTGCTCTCTCTCTCGCTCTTGCTCTCGAAAATACTGTATGATAATTGTTGCCCGGGCCTCTTTTTACGTCTTGTTGGGACGATGATTCGATTAGACTAATGCGCCGGCATCTATTTACGTATTTTAATTCAATTGCGAATGTCGAGTAGGTTTTGGCGGCGCTGCATGCCGGCTTAAATCTCATCACGGTTGATTCTTCTTTTCTTTACGGCGATTTTAAAGTGAAATACACCTATCCCTTGATTTTTACGGTAGATTGATTCGTGAGAAAAGCCTGTAAATCGAAAAATATGAAGAAAAACATATAATTTTGCATTATTTATTTAAATATTACGCTTTATTAATATTAATGAAATGTATTGTAAAATGAAAACGTTAAATAGGTAGCACTAACTTTAACCACAGTTAGTCGAATCAAAATTTCATTACAAAATTTATATCGTCGATATCGGTTACAGGATGTATAATCTAATTTATTGTCTAAATAAAGTTCGTTATCGGTCACCGTATAAATAGTAACAAAATAGTAGATTATTGTATGCGAGATAATGATAGCCGCATGGCTTATAATCGAGGCTGCAATACGCTATACTTTATCTACTCTTGAGGATGTTGCTGAGAAAAACTATTTGCACTTTTATTTGAGTTGCCAACCGTTCTTTTTTGGTAAGACAATCTTCTCTTTCATTATTATACAATGTCTTCCAGTCCTCGCTAATACTCGCTATTTTAATAATATCTACCTCAGTATATTTTCTTGTCGTCTGTAATTTATGTTATTCCAAATTCGTAAGAAAAAATCGTTTTGTTCTCTCTTATAAAAAAAATATAGTCGGCAATTGAAACTGTTAAATAGATTTTTTGAATCATGTAATCTTAGTTGCCTAGCTCATCTCGCCAACATGCGCTCAACTAACTATTGTTATTCTAATCATTACAGTAATAAGATGAATTTGCTGATCTGTGATTTGTTCTGCACCATGAATTATCTACTCAAATTTACATACTGTGAAATAATTGACTTTATATTAATTAATTTAAAATGATTCAACAGAAATAGAAAATAGTTATTAAAATATACCTATTAATTACTTACTGCTGCCAACTACTAACTTTTCCTCTTCTTAAAGCCGCCCACTGGACAAATCAAATGAACCAAGCAACGTGCACTAAAGCGAGATGAGATGAGAGAAGTCTGAGAGTATGCCTGCAACACTCATACAACACAACAACACTCCTACTCGAAAGCGATATCGTTTTTATCAAGTATATAAGGCAAATGGGGTTGATTCAATTTAAAGCGATCGCTGGAGGCAGCTATAACATATTCCAAAGAATGTAAGTACGAATATTAGTATTATACAATTTTGCAATAGATTCAATTTTGTTAACATTAATTATTAACGAATTTAAAAAAAAAGTAACAAACAACTTTGTCGGTTGGCATGGCGTGAATAAAACAGAGCGAAAAAAACTCAGGTCCCACCGAGATTTGAACTCGGATCGCTGGATTCAGAGTCCAGAGTGCTAACCATTACACCATGGGACCGTTGTAACAACCTCACCTTACATCTACAACGCCCTTTTAAATCTTGGTCAGTTTTTAACTATTCGTTAATATTTATTTATTAGGCAACAAATTCAGTAATTTAATAATACTCGCTCGGTATATTAAATTGTTGTCAAGTGTTCGATAATATAACTTGCTTCTAGCGATAGACATCCTTATAGTTGCAAAGTTTGTGTGGGTCGAAATATGTTGTTGCATGCATTTAAAGTTTGTAGTACATCATCTAATAATAAACTATTTGTTTTAAATCTAGAATATATTACATATACTACATTAACAATAAGCAAATATATATTGAATTTGTTTGATCTCTTTCTATCGGAGTACAAATTGACAGAAATAGCAGGTAATAGGACAAAGGGTCTTTCAGAGTTGCCATTTGCAATTCAATTTTTGAGGCAATTGCACATGCAATTTAACATTGTATACATAATAGCTTCGTATAAGAAGGCAAAAATGTGAAAAAATACTACTTGCCAGAGTGTTGACGAGAAAGAGGTAATAAATAAAGTCTAAGTTAATTTATGAAATTATATATATTTATTTATTTTCAATTTATTAAAAAAAACATAATGTGCACATAAGAAGTATTTTTTAGCAGTTGCTGATGATTAAATGTCTTGGCACTATAATTACCTGCAGAATTTTTAAAAACAGATAAAAATAAAAATATAATCTATCATCATTTTTCATTTAGAATGCGTCAGACTAATTTGCTATAGCGCAGGTAAGGGAACTTGCAATTAATTGTTAATTGCTAAATTTCTATGTAAACAATGTACAAAGTCAATTTCTTCTTGAACTTTTAAAAAAGTTTAACTCATGTAGTCTTACTCATTTGAAATTCTTTGTAAAAATGTGTTAAATCCTAGAAGATTGAAAGAATTTTATTCACTTGGCAACAACATAAAGAAACATGCAGTAAAATTATTATTTGTACAATAATATTATAAGTACTATCTTGATGATTAAGGACCCGTGAATCTCTAAATTTGACCTCGATTCTACCTAATTTATAATCTATCACCATTTTTCATTTAGAATATTGGATAAATTTACTTTAAACCAATCAAAAAATAATTGCTAAATTTTTATATAAGCAATCTTAAAACTTGACTTTTTCTTAAACTCTCAAAAAAGTTTCGCTTATTTTGTCTTAGTTATTTGAAATAACATAAAATGCTTTACAAATATGTTCAAAGTTGAAAGAATTCTATTCATAAGACAACACTTTGCATAAATTTATTTATACATACCTATTTAGTTATTGTACGATAACAAAAAAGAATGTGATTTTTTTAATTACGCTCTGAGTATACGTATTTTTTGTCTCAGACTGGTTGCTCATCCTTCCTCTATGCAATAATAATTACTTCTTCATGCAATTCTTTGTAAAAATGTCTAAAATCTTATTAAATTGAGAGAATTCCATTCATAAAGCAGCACAATTTTATTGTTCTAGAATACTTCCTCATTTTTCCTGGATATAACAATAACTCTTTCTATTCATAAACAAATAGATCATTGTAAAAATGTCCAAAATCTTTAAAAACTATAAAAATCCTATTTATTAGGCAACACCTTGTACAAGTTTACATGTAGGAGTATTATTATTTGTATAATAATATGCTTAGAGCCCGTGAATTTCTTAATTACATATTTTAATCACCCAGAATAATTTGTCATTATTTCTGTATGTAGCAATAATTTTTATGTCAACAAGTAGATCTTTGTAAGAAATGTTTAAAAACTGAGGGATTTCTATTCACAACAACAATATAAACAAGCTGAAATATTATTATTTACACAATAATATTATATACTACGTTGGTAATTAGGGTAAAACAAGGTGTGAATCTCTTAATTTTACGCCTTGATTCTATTCTAGATATTTTATTCTCCCAAAATGATTCCTCATCCTTCCTCCATCCTCCATCCTGTATATCGCAATAAGTCATTTTATACTCTTATCTTACATCAACAAATTGATGTATATCTATAATAGTAGAACAATAAAAATAAACGCAACCATCAACCACATAATGAGAGTTTAAGCATTATATTTAAATTTAAATAAATGATTGTTTAAAAAATAGGTTACTTACTTTCGATGCGTAGAAAACTCGCGTACCTACACATTATCTTCAATTAATTACCTTACAAGCGCAAGCCGATTAATTATATTTTAACAAAACAGTCCACCTGTTAATACATACCTACCCTACCCAACACAAATAGCGCCTTTCGATCGTCGCATTAAAAATTCATCGCGATGACATTAATTTTCATAGAAATTGTTATTAATAATGCACGACGTTGAAACAAGGTTTTTTGTTTCCGCATGGATGGCAGTGCGACACCGTCGACGATACCTGCAACACTATGCAGACAATAATATTGTTGGTAATCGTTGGGGTGGTAGTTATTAGTAATGTCGTATGTAAACTAGAAGCACCTCCGGAGCATGTTTGGCGGTTAAATAGCACACAAATTGCGTTCGTTCGTAGAATTTTCGCGCACTACAATGACTTCGATGTGGTGTTGCATGTGGACGATTCATTCACCGGCGCCTTCTTTGCAATCATCGCAATTCGAACGTGCGTTATTGTGTTTCGACGCGTTGGTGATGATGATGATGATGATGATGGTGAAGGTGATGTGATTAAACGTCCGATCGGTGCGCGATTTTTGCATGTTTTTCTTCACGGCGCCGCTCCGATTGAGATGAACGCCAACGATGTGGCGATACTCCTCGATACGTCGAGTATTATTCAACGCCAACAACGTTTAAAAAGCGCCGGAAATGTGATTTACTTAAATGTTGCAACGTTGCAGGCGTTTAGTAAGTGCTTTTACTGTGGACCGGACGGAAATCGACTGCGTCATGTCATGGAACATGGCGATTTTCTACCGCGTTACTACACCAACTTTAGCAATCAACTATTCCTCGTCGAGTATAATGACTTCTTTCCCCTATTTCAATGTATAGCAACTACTTTTCGAATTGTACGTGGACGTAATGTCTCTGTGTGTCTATCGCACGTCGGTGCCGAATCGCGCCTTCTCGCCGTCGTTGCCAAAACGCTAAACTTTCGCGCAATGATCGTCGGTAAAGGGCTGCGCGATTTTTCCGAGATTCTGGCGAATTTCGACGCACGATGGACTGATTTGGCCATTGGCGGTGTGTCATTTACACTCGGCCGTTATAAGCGCATCGCATATACGACACCAGTCCATCATGAGGACTTAACGTTCGCCTATGTGGTGCGCATGTCACGCTGGGAAAAGCTACGCATGGTGGTGATGCCATTCAGCTTGAATCTGTGGATGGTGGTGGTGTTGATGGTGTTAATTGTTGCTATGATTGTGGCACGATTGGATGGGAATTTGAGTTTGTGTCAGAGTTTGTCTGTAAGTAAACAAAAGTGGAGGGACAGATACATGAATGACGAGTTGTATTCGCTCTTTATAGGGTTTCTGACTTTTTCAGTATCTATATTTTTTTGTATTAAACAAATTTATAGGGCTTTTGTAGATGTTAAGGCTTGGTATAATAAAAGACAACAAAGCAAAAATATTTTATTTTTTATTGAAATATTACTGCATAGGGATCTTGCACACTTTAAGACTTAGTCTAAGTAAGAGAAGCTGTTTCTGTTTTGCTTTGTATCTCTTCTATTAGACTAAATTTTAAAATTTGCAAGTTGTCGTTAGATTTTAACAAAGAGTTAATTAATATTTGAATTTCATTTCAGATCTGTTTCAAGACGCTCGTCGAGCAAACGAACGCCCAAAATCGTCTACTACGCTCCTTCCTCGTCATCGGACCACTCCTCTTCGCCTGCATCTGCATCGCTGCGGCGTACAAAAGCAAGCTGGCGGCGATTTTCGTACGTCCACCGCATTTCGAACCGCACAACGTCGAGGAACTGATCGAGGCCGACTATCGGGTGTCGTTGAGTATGAACAAGCTGGAATTTTTCTCCGAGATGCTATCGCCTGATGATCCGCTACTCAAACGTATTCTTGCGTAAGTACAGCTTACTTTTCTTGGCGTTACAATAATAAATAATATATGTGGGACAAGTCTTGTCTGTGTTGGTAAATAGATAAAATGATGATTTAACTTTTTTAAATACAATAACCATTGAACAATACTTCTAATCGTAAGTAATTATATGTCACAAAACTTGTTAGGATAAGTTCAAGAGATGTTTTGTGAAATAAAGCAGAGCTAAAAATCCAATATCATTGAATGTGGGACACTTTGGGGGACAATTATTAATGTAGAACAAACTAACAACATACACTGAGAAAAAAAATTGTATAATTCTTATTGAACGGGAATAGATGATTTAAGACAGTTTCTCAGAAAATTCTGTTAATCTCTTAGCTAATAAATAGTTAGTTAGAAGTCTATTTGGTCCTAAAACAGTACAATAAACTTTGGGCTTTCTAAAGATGTCTTAAAACTGACCACATCTCTAACCACCTTTGAATATACTTCTCTAATCACATTCTTTCCTTCAGTAATGGAGCGTCGACAGAAGGCGCCTGCTATGAAGCCGAGAACATAGTGCAGAATCGCGCGGCAACCCTGCACGAATTCGCCGTGCTTAACTACTACACGCAGTACAACTGTCATCGCGAATTGTTTCCAATAAGTCCACCCGACGATTACAGTTTCAACAAGCTGCGTATTATTTCACAGCCGGTGCGTTCCATTCCGCAAGCATGGACGCTTCAACCATCGGTGCCATTTCGCAGTGCGTTTGATCGCACCATCGGACGATTGCTATGCGGTAAGAGTGCCTAAATATCATTATCTGTCTCGCTGAGACAAGAAAAATCGTAATCACTAACATGATATTGAGTCACAGAGTGCAATAGACTCCAGTAGTCAGTTGTGATGTGAAGTCGATGATTCTTCCTGGGGACGAACATTTTTAATACCTACATCGTTTTTGTTTGAGTTAAACTGCCTTTACTAGATTTGAAGGATGTTGCATTTTATAATGAATCTCTAACCGTCGGTACCATTTGATTGCACCATGCTGAGTGGAATTTTATTACAACTTAAAGTTATCTAGTAAGATTGCATATATTCCTTTATTGTCAGAGACTTCAATAGAATGGATATTTTGAATACGGCGCTTCTGTATGAGTTAAGGTGACTTTACTAGATTTGAAAGATCTTGTTTTTTATAATCACTTAAAGTCACATATTATATAATACAATTGCAGACTTCAATTGACTCCACAAGTATTTTATGATGTCGGTGCTTTCTTTTTATTACACCTATTTGAGTTAAGATAATCTTACTAGATTTGAAGGACCCTGCTTTGTTCAACTTTTTTTTATCTAACTGATTGCTAAGCGGTACAACTTAAATTTATCTAGTAGGACTGCCTGAATCACTTTATCTGTTTGGCTAGGATAAGGAGAAGCGCAATTACTATGGTGTTACTTAAAAAACGTATGATTTAATGGACAACCATAAAGTCAAATATTCTTTCTAGGAATGCATATGTCTTATACATTGCTTCTATGTAAGTTTAAGTGACCTTTACTACAGAACTTCCTTTTTTACAATCTTGATATCTATCCTCTAATGCGGTAATATTGTAGGTGGCTTCTTCGAGAAGTGGCTGCGCGACGCTGTGCTGGAAATCAAAAACTTCAAGCCCATTCCATACAGCAACAACAATCATCCGCTGATGGGCGCCAAAACCAATTTTGACGTGTACTTATCCAGCTTCATCATCTATCTCATCGGCAACGCCATCGCATTGCTCGCTTTCGTTGGGGAACTGATTGCAAGACAGATTTCTACATGCATAACAGTAGACCGCTTAACTTAGGCGTCGTACGATTTAAAAATCTAGCACTTTTTTGCAATTATTATCTATGCTAATAATTTGATTTGTGTTTAATTATTGTAATTATGATTGGAACTAATTAATTGGTAGATTCCTGTGAAATATTTAATTTAGTTCGGCTATTTCGTGTTGTGTGACGCTGCTAACCCGCCATGAAAAGACAGCGTCTAATTTTACAAATCGCTTTTTATTACTTTAAAGGTAAATGAATTTAATCTAACAAACAGTTCCATTAAAAATCTGTAAAGCAATTATTCTAATTCCAGTTACATGCAATGATTTCGGTGTTGATGCGTTGCGAAAAAACGGCGGTAAATAATTATATAAATGTAGGATGCAGTGACAGATGGTGGCCGGTGGCATATATGTTGTTATGTCATTTGTGTAATGTAATTTTTTGTAAACCGGCATCGATTAATTAATAATCGATTGAAATCGGCAAAAAGCGATGGCGAATTAGTTCCGCTAAGCCATCCCACTCTCCTTCGCCGGCACGCCACCTCACAAAAAACCAGTAAGCGCGACCGATTTCTCTTCATTCGCACGCGTGACGCACACTTGTGTGTATGATGATGCAGCTGAATACCGTTAGCGTGGCCGTTGCGTTGTGGTGGTGCTACACCGTCTGCTGTGCGGTTGAGGCATACCGTCTACCGGAAGACCTGCGTCCCATCAACTATCAGCTGCGTATACTGACGAATCTGGGCGATGAAGGTGACCGGTACGACTTCAGTGGCAACGTAACGATTCAGGTATATAAGAAATATGATTACTTGTATGAAATATGAGTATGTTTTGTATATAAAATTTTTTAAAAATGATGAATTTGCGATAGATTCATTGCGTAGCGGCGACGAGGAACATCACCCTGCATGCGAAGAAGCTGACCATCGACGAGGCAAACATTAAAGTAACGACGCATCACGACGACGCCAATAATGACGCTCGTATGCTGCGCGTTCGTGGATCTGCCACCGATGCGCAGAACGACTTCTTCACGATCGAGCTGGAGGACGAGATGGAGCCGGAGCACGAGTACGATGTGGCGATTGGGTATCGCGGCAAGCTTGAAGACGCACTTGCCGGCTTCTATCGCAGCACGTATGAGGACAAGGCGACGAAGGCGAAACGCTACCTGGCGACGACGCAATTCGAGGCGACCGACGCGCGGCGCGCGTTTCCTTGCTTCGACGAGCCGGCGATGAAGGCGACGTATGATGTCACCATGGGGCATCACGAGAAGTATACGGCGTTGAGCAACATGCCGGCGCAGAATGTGACAGAGATGTGAGTTGCATCGTTGTTTATTTATTTATTTATTTTTTGTTATGGAACCAGAAGATTTTACGATTTTTAAATCGATTTTGGGTAAAAGTTAAGCCGGTTAAGTCGTAAAAATTCGCAATTTATTAAATGCCAACAACCGTACCTATATTATTGAGATAAAAATCTGCATGTAATATCTAGTCTGCATCTATACACACGAAATCTATGCCAAAACTTTCACTAAAAAATGAACACACACACATCGATTTGTTATTATTAATAATTAATTATGCGTGGCGTGTTGCCACTACTACGAATTGAAATCGATTTGCGCAAATGTGCATTGCAATTGTTGAATAATAAGCGATTCGCGCAGGATTAGATCAAAATATCGGATTGGATCCACGTGCATTACATTTTCATGGAAATCTTAATTAATTAATATTCATTTCATATATTGTGGTTAAATGTTTCAATGTTAATACGCAGTATTTGTTGGAAAAAAAAAGTTGGATAAAAATAGTAATGTCGCTAATTTATGAAATAGAAGTAATATGCTTACGTGCGTTTTGCATACAGTTTCAGTTTGTTTAAAAATCGGTCGAATAACATAAGTGGTGTAACCAACACAGCGTTAGATTGCAATTTGAAACGATTGATTTTGAATTATTGTTCTATTTTTCAGTATTTCAATTCATTTTCTTTCAAAATCTTACATTTGAGGAGTTATAGATGGGTTTTTAGTTAATAATTTGTTAAAAATAGTTAAAAGTGTCGCTAATTTATAAAAATTATGTAAAGCTCACAGGGTTTCAAAGAATATTCATCTTAGAATTCTTCTATTTTTCAGTGTTTCAATTGATTTTTGTTCAAAATCATGCCCTTGTGCAAAAAGGGATTGATTTTTAATTAATAATTCGGTGAAAGTAGTTTAAAAATACAAAGATGTGTCGCTGGTTTATAAAAATGATTTAACGTTTCAACGATTTTCAATTATTTGATTAAAATCGGTTGACTTGGATTAAAATCTGATTTCGTACACAATTCTCTCTGTTTAAGTTTTAACCAGCAAAAGTAAAAATTGTTGACTAAAATCAGATAATTTTATTGAAATTCTAGTTGAGGAATGAATTTTTGCTATAATATTTTTACTTAATTTTCGTTCAAAGGCGCAGAATTGAGAAATAATCTAATACATCACCAATCAATACTTAATTCCATTTCCACAAAATGTGTGTTGTACAATAGAAAATATGATAAACTAACACATTTCATATAAAAAATGGCCTTGTTGCGATAATTATAATAAAATTCACAGACGAACGCGTACTTGTTGTCGTGAATCGTTTTGTTGATACTCAACATAATGATCATTAAGAAGGTCTGTCACCAGAGCGCACGGGGTTAATTCAAGAATATGTCAATTATTTATGTAATGCATGCAAAACATGTTTTGCATGTAATGTCAACAAATTGTTTCGAATCAGATGAATATTAAGTGGTTCGGACAGGGTTAGAATCGCATTTTATTCAATCCACGTCTGATGTTCATTGAAATTTTAGCGCAGGGAACGTAATAATCATATAGAATGTCACTTTTTTATTAATATGGTTTATAGTATCAGAATAAAACAGAAATCTAAAAATTTAATTAAATCCATTGGGCAAATATACTTAGAAATTCTAGAATATTCATGTTGGTGTGCCATTATATGTAAAACTTTCTTTAGGAAAACACTTGTCATTATAACTTGTCCTCCATTTATTTTGTTACATTTTATATTACCGATTTTATTGATTTTCGTGAACATCGTGAAAATTATATACTTTTTGTGATAGTATCGTTGTCGTGAATAAAATTTTGTCAGCTGCCCAACTCTAGTACGAACCAAGTGTCTTCCCCAAGAAAGATCTAAATATACTCATCTTAGAATTTCCTTTTTACTTAATATTCTTTTAAAATCACAAAATAAAGGTATATCAGATACTAAAGAACTTGGGTGTTGCCATCACTTGGTGAACCATTTTTGAAATAAATATGAAAGTTATAAAAAACACAAATTGTTGATTCACAATATTGTATGTATGTATATCAAATAGATTTAATACATACAAAAGTTTGTTTATTATTTATGAACTCATTTCAATGTTATGCAAACAGTATTAAAAAATTATGCATTTCTTATCTTGATGTAAACATAAATTGCTATAAAAATTAGTCACATCTTAAAAGTTTCTGTGTGAAAGCGGTTTATTTTTTATTCTTGATTGATGAGGTTAGAAACAGCTTCAAAATATAAAAATGCGCCGATAATTAATCAAGTTGATGTCGTGTCTCATCTTTCACAAGCAATTTTAATAATTTTGCATTTTTAAAGAGGAGAAGCGAGATAATCAATAAAAAGAAGTCTCCAATAAAAAACAATGTGGTAAACAAGGCAAGTTTGTCGCTTTTCACCGTCTTGTGCGAGAGTTATCTATTGTTAAATTCTTTTGAAAACTATTAATGCAAGAATTTATTATAAAAATAGTTTAAGAAATACTAAAACATTATTATTATACATTGAAATGTTCACATAATTTTTTATGTTTTATTATAAGGTCAACATAAATTTAACAATTTAACGAAATTGGTCACTTTATTTTCTAGTCTAAGAATTTATTGCAAAAAATAGCTAAAAAACACTTAAAACCATGAAAGCAATTTCTGAAATTATTATAATGTTTACAATTTTTGTTATTTTTTGTTATTGGCTTAACACAAATTTAACAATTTAACGAAATTCGTCACTTTTCACAGTTTTGTGCAAAAATTGAACATTGTTTTCATCAATTCATGTCACGTTGATGTTAATTTATGCACTCCCGGCATATAAAAATGCAATAAAATATGCAAACAATTTATGCTAAAAGTAGTATACACTTAAACAAGTTCGCTATGGTCTCTTAAGATTTTGTGCCGACAGATACATATATTAAAAAAGCGATGCAGTTATAGCGATGATGTTGTTTTTTTTCAACATTTCAGCATTGAAATGTGTATTTTTTTCACAATTTATTTTAAAATTTTGCATCAGCGATGGTAAGGCCGGATGGGTGTGGACGCAATTCGAACGAACGGTGCCAATGTCAACGTACCTCGTCGCATTCGTCGTGTTCGATTTCGGGCACAAGGAGGCGCAATGTGGGAACGTTACATTCAACATTTGGTCACGCAAGGATGCATTGAATCAGGTGCCAATACTGCATACATCTTGTATATTTTATGCGCGTATTTAATCTTTTTGCCTATTATTAGGTGGAGATGGCTAAAACTCTCGGTCCACAATTCCTCCGCTACTTTGAGGACTTTTTCGCACTCGCCTATCCGCTACCGAAGATGGATATGGTGGCAATTCCCGATTTTGCGGCCGGTGCAATGGAAAATTGGGGTTTGATTACCTATCGCGAGGCGTATTTGCTACACGACGCTGATATTTCATCGTCAAGCAGCGCACAGAGTGTGGCCAGCGTAATTGCCCACGAACTTGCCCATCAATGGTTTGGCAACTTAGTGACAATGCGCTGGTGGACTGATCTATGGTTGAACGAAGGATTTGCTACGTACATGGCTGCACTAGCCGTCCACCATGTCCATCCCGAGTGGAAATCACTCGACGAAGAGGTCGCTGATAATTTATTGAGCGTGTTCGCTTTCGATTCCCTTAAATCCTCACATCCGGTGAGTGAAAACCTTCTATTAGTAATGTACATGTTACATCACTAAAATTGTAGATTTCTGTTCCGGTCGGACATCCCAAGGAAATTGATGAAATCTTCGATACGATCTCGTACAAGAAAGGATCGTACATTCTACGCATGATGACGCTATTCCTTGGCGCAGAAACGCTACGCGATGGTGTCAGGAAGTATCTCGTACGGCATAAATACAACAACGCCGAGCAGGACGATCTATGGCAAGCGCTCACCGAGCAAGCGCACCAAGACAAAACGCTACCATCGAATTTGACGGTAAAACGCGTTATGGACACATGGACACTGCAAACGGGATATCCCGTCGTGAATGTTAACCGATTATACGATGGCGAGAAGATCGAAGTAGAACAGGTTTTTGCGCTTGTCAGGATTAATAAACACAATGAATTTGATTTATATCTCTTTTTTTTGTACATAGAAACGATTTTTGCGTGATGTAGTTGCGACAAAGGATAGCGATAAAGTACAGTGCTGGTGGGTACCGTTAAGTTATACTAATGAACAGACGCAGGACTTCAATGATACGAAGCCGAAATCGTGGTTGCCGTGCGATGACAGCAATCATAAGATGGTGATTGGCGATGAGACGCCTAGCGATAAATGGGTGTTGTTTAATATACAAGCGGCTGGTAAGAAAACTAAACATTGTAGAATTGATGTAAATGAAAAGGTCTTAGTCTTGAATTGGTTGTCACTACATATTTAGATATGCTAGTAGGGGATTTAGGTAATCTGATTACATTTAGAATAGATCAGCTAAATGCATGAATATTTGAAATAAAAAAAACACTTGATTAGTTTAGAAAACTTGTCTGCAAATTATATTCAATTAAATATATTTATAAATTAATCAATTACAGTGGTACTTTGGTTAACGAACTTAATTTGTTCTAAAATTATGTTCGTTAGCAGCTTTACATGCAGACTAAAAGACTACTAACCGAATCTAGATTCGCAAACCGAATTATAAAAGAGCCCAAGGTAAAAGTTCGTTAACCGAAAACTTTGTTAACTAGAACATTCGTTAACCGAAGTATTACTGTTGATTTCCAATATTTATATGCGGTATTTACCAAATGATTTGCAACAAAATACTATCAACAACTAAAAGAAGTTAAAAAATACAAAATGTACAAGTATACAAAGTAATTGAAAATTTTGAATCTAAATAGGTTTGTACAAAGTCAACTACGACACAAAGAACTGGCACTTGTTGATTGATTACTTAAACGGCGCTGACTTTGCCAACATTCCCGTCCTGAATCGCGTTCAACTCATTGATGATTCCGCCTACTTGGCATGGACCGGCGATTTAGATTATGCCGTCCACTTTGGCCTGCTCGCTTACCTCCACCAAGAGCCTGATTATCTACCATGGAAGGCAGCACTACGTAATGTAGCTACACTCAATCGCCAACTGAAACGCTCAGGCAGCTACGGTCTATTTAAGGTAAGTGATTAAATCAATCATCTATATACAAATAAAATAAACGCTGTTTTTTATATATAGGAATACATGAACAAGTTATTGACGCCGATTTATAGCAGAGTAGGCCAGCTATCGCTCAAGAAGAGTGCAGAGTCCTTGGGCTTGGATGAGGTTAAACATCAAACGCAGATTGCAGCATGGGCATGTCGTTTTAACGTCGCTGATTGCGTCGACGATGCACGCAAGAAGTTCGAAGCCTATCAAAACAATCCGCGCAATCATGATCTGTAAATCACATTCACCATCCACTATGTGATAAATTAATGTTTTATATTGTAGGATTCCTAAAGATTTGCGTTCGGTTATCTACTGTACGGCGATACAATACGGCGGTGAGAAGGAGTGGACATTCCTATGGCAACAATACCTCCACTCGAATGTTGCCACCGAGAAGAATGCGATTTTGGATGCATTAGGTTGCACGCGGGAGATTTGGCTGCTGCAACGCTACCTCGACTGGGCGCTGAAAACCGATCAGGGCATTCGCAAACAGGACTACAGCACGGTGTTTGGAGCTGTCGCCACGAATGATATCGGCTACTACATCGCACAGAAGTACTTCGAGAATAACTTGGAGAAAATCCATGCCTAGTACGTAAACTTTGCAATCAGAATTTCCTTTAATGATTTATATTTTTGTGATATTTTTTAGCTTATCGCCAAACGCAAGGCGATTGTCGCGGTGTTTTGGACCGCTGGCATCGCAAATGGTCGCACCACAGGACTACACTTGGGTAAATTCAATATCAATTGAGTAGGATAAAAAGTAGTCAGTCATGTAGATTTACTTTACATTTGCGTCCTTTTTGTTAACTTGCTACCAATACCAAACATTTCACCCATCTAGCTTGATTCCTATTCAGTTCTATTATCAAAATTTAGGTACATTGGCAGCATGTATCACAGGACAGTGCTTGGGTAAATTCAATATCAACTGAATAGGATAAAATGTAAATTTAGTTATTATTTGCGCTTTTGTCAGCTACTAACTAACTTTTCACCCAGCAATTTTTGATTCTTACTAAGTTAAGTTGCATTGTCAAATAGCTGCTGAGATACAATCTGTCAATTTTTGTTTAATCCTAATCAATAACTTATTTATAATGTCACAATTAAGGTATATTGACCGCGTGTACCTCAATAGTCAATGACACATCTCGGAGTGATTTACATAATTTATTTCTAGTTCCGAAATTTAACCGAACATCACGCCGGCTACTTCAAGGAGAGCAAGCAGGGCGTCGATCGTAGCTTGGAGGTGATTCAACTTAACATTCAATGGCAGAAGCAGCACGCCAACGACGTACAACAATTACTCGAAGATAAAGTCAAGAAATAATAAGTAAGAGGTGAAACTATTTTTTAATGTTAATTTTTTATGAAAAGAGAAGTCAGCAATTTTTAGGATTTTCAAAAAACATTGCATTTATTCAATTTTTAACAACAATTAGTTTTTTTATATATATTTATAATACTGAACATTTGAAGAAAATGCAAAAAATATATATAAATTTCATTCCTTATATATAACAATTTATCTTGAATTAATTAATCGAACAATTTGTAATATAACAATTAAATATAACAAAGAAATGGAATGTGTTTAGTAATAAAGATAAAAAAAATTAATATGTAAAAATGTTAACATTTGTAAATATCAGACTGTATATATATCTTCGAGACACAACTATTAAACAATAAGTTTGTTTTATCACTGAAACTGTCTAATGGAAATCCAAACCGCTTCGAACGCCACTATGGAACAAAACCCATAACGAGATTTGTTCCAATTTGACGTCCGAAGCAGCTTGGATTTCCATCAGACAGTTTCCAACATGCTTGATAAAACAAACCTAATAATGACTTGTTTTGTCAAATGTTAACATTTTCAATCAAATTATAGTAAACCCCCAATTTTCTCACACATCCATCTTAGTATAAAACAACAAATAGGGTGTGGAGTTCTGTTCCTCCCGATTATTAAGCAAACTCTCAAACTTTTCACAAGTAATCGTCTTTACATTGTCATCATCGCACTCCAACCACACGGTATCGTTATCACTTTTGTAGGTCGGTTTTACCGCACAACAGTTTCGACAATTCGCGCCGAGGTTATATCGCATCGCCAGCTTATTTTTGTCCTTTCCCGACCCTTTGATAATGGTTCGAAAGAAGTTAAGCGATGTATCCGGATTTGACACCGGTTCGCAACAATTGCTATTCGATACACGCACATACGCAATATAATGTCCCGATGCAATTGATTGTCCGACATGCATGATTACACTATTTAGTTCGTAAAAGTGACTCGGTTTCTCGTTGCATTCGTAGCAAAAGCAATCTAGGCGTAATGGTGTCGGCATAAACTCTGAGTCTTTGAACATGTATGCGCCTTTCGCCGCAAAACGCTTTAATTGCATTACTAAAATGCACGGCAGTATAAATCGAACGTCGCGTCGTGCCTCGCTATAAGTTCCGCACTCCTCACATAGGTATTTGTTCGCACCGCAGAGCTTCTCAGATGTTACGCACGCCCTCTTGAACACGCTGCTTGCGGTTTCTTCCTCTGTAGAATCAATTATCGGCACCGAGATATTATAAAATGATTCCCGTCGTTCCGTCACAGATTCACACTCGAGACATGTAATGCGTGCCAGCATTGCGCCGCCAAAGTAATCGGAAATGAAGTTATAGGTTTTGAAATCTACATTTATATTGTTTGGAGCACTTGGAACAACATCATCACGCTTCCCCTTGTTTTTACTTTGTTTTTTTGTTGTCGATGCGGAATCATCACTATCTTCCATTAATAGTCTGGGATTAATCCTCGCTTGTTTTGTTAAATATTCGCACGTATCGTTTACGTACTCAAGTAGATACGAGAAGAATTCGTGAGCGTCTTGCGGTTCGTTGCCGTGAAATAGTCGATTCGCGTCGCGCACAGATTGAATAAAATCGAAAGGCTGTAATGGATCACCACATTTTCGTGTCTCCTCGATCTTGCGCAGCATTGAGTACACTTCATGGAGACGAACGGCCACCATTTGTTCGTTTGTGGAAGTTGATTTAAGAAGCGCATCGTTTTCCAATTGCAACAAGTCTTTACTGCTTGAACTTCGATTCGGCCCGGCCAGTGCGCTCACCTGTCGTCCCAGTGAAGAGCTTTTCACCTTTGTAGAGATTTGTGTGTTGTTAATCTTCAACAAATCTTGTATTAGATAGTGAAGATTGTGGAGAAAGCAGGGAATAAAACGAAGCGAATATAATACCGAATTAATGTAACAAGTGTTTCCGCAGTTGGCGAGCCTTCCAATAGGATATTCGACGAATTGGTGGTTTAACATAACGGGTTCGATAAACCGGGCACGTTTTGGAGCGGCTGAGTCTGTTGTTTCCTTTGAACTGCTCTCGATTTCTGTCCGTTTTGGAGCGGCTGAGGCAGTTTCCTGTGGACTGCGTTGGATTTCTGTCCGTTTTGGAGCGGCTGAGCCTGTTGTTTCCTTTGAACTGCTCTCGATTTCTGTCCGTTTTGAAGCGGCTGAAACAGTTTCCTGTGGACTGCGTTCGATTTCTGTCCGTTTTGGAACAGTTAAGTTTTCTGTACCTCGATGCCTACGTTTTTTATCTTCAGTGTCAGAAAAATTTAAAACTGTGTTTTGGTTAAATCGGGCACGTTTTGGAACGGCTGAGGCAGTTTCCTTTGGTGGACAGCTCTTGTGTCCTATTTGTTTTGGAGCACCGAGCTCTTCGTCAAATGTTATATTTCTATTAAAGCGAGCTATACAGTAATTGTAATATTTTAATTTTTCTCTGCGACCCATTAGTTCTCCTTAGTAAACCTAAAACCAAAGCATCCATTAACTGCTGTTGCCCATGTGTATTTCCACTAGGACTGCACCCGAACACAGTATTCACTTACATATACACTAGTAATGATAATAAATGTGTGAATTTGATTGACGAACATAGCCTTTTAACAGAAAAACGGTTACAAGCGGTGTGTAAAACAGGCCTGCCACACATATCTGTCATCTGAAGTTGGTTACTCACTAGTGTACTACTAGTTCGTGTGGTTGGTAGTACTGTTTAGTTTAGTTCACTACTCTGCAAGAGTTTTTGTGTGAGTCCATGCTAAGAGCTATTATAGTTTGCCTATCATCATGCAGGTGGCGATAATGCGCAATTTGTTA